>JANJXV010000682.1:225000-280000 GCA_024803745.1 Megascapheus bottae | reverse complement strand
TAGTGTTAGGGTTAGGGTTAGGGTTAGGGTAAGGGTAAGGGTTAGGGTTAGGGTTAGGTTTAAGTTTAGGGTCAGGGTTTGGCTTAGGGTTAGAGTTAGGGTTAGTGTAAGGGTGAGGGTTAGGGTTAGGGTTAGGGATAGAGGTAGGGTTAGGGTTAGGGTAAGGGTAAGTTTTAGGGTTAGGGTTAGGGTAAGGGTTAGGGTTAGGGGTTAGGGTTAGGGTTAGGTTTAGGTTTAGGGTTAGGGTTAGGGTAAGAGTTAGGGTGAGGGTTAGGGTTAGGGTTAAGGTTAGGGTTAGTGTTAGGGTTAGCGAAAGGGTAAGTGTAAGGTTTAATGTTAGGGTTAGGGTTAGGTTTAGGGTTAGGTTTAGGGAAAGGGTAAGGGTTAGGGTTAGGGTTAGGGTTTGGTTTAGGGTAAGGATTAGGGTTAGGGTTAGGGTTAGGGTAAGGCTTACGGTTAGGTTAGGGTTAGCATTAAGGTTACGGTTAGGGTTAGGGTAAGGGTAAGGTTTAGGGTTAGGGTTAGGGTAAGGGTAAGGTTAAGGGGTAGGGTTAGGATTAGGGTTAGGTAAGAGTTAGGGTTAGGGTTAGGGTTAGGTTAGGTTTAGGGTTAGGTTTGGGGTATGCTAAGGGTTAGGGTTATGTTTAGGTTCGGGGTTAGGTTTAGGGCAAGCTTTAGGGTTAGGGTTAGTGTTAGGCTAAGGGTTAAGGTTACCGTTAGGGTTAGGATAAGGGTAAGGGTTAGGGTTAGGGTTAGGGTTAGCGGTCAAGGTTAGGTTTAAGGTTAGGTTTGCTGTAAGGGTAAGGTTTAGGGTTAGTTTTAGGGTTATGTTTGGGGTTAAGGTTAGTGTAAGAGTAAGGGTTAGGTTTAGGGTTAGCGTTAGGGTAAGGGTAAGGGTAAGGGTTAGGGTTAGGGATAAGGTTAGGGTTAGGGTTAGGGTTAGTATAAGGGTTAGTGTTAGAGTTAGGGTAAGGGTTAGGGTTAGGGTTAGGGTTAGAGTTAGAGGTAGGGTTAGGTTTAGGGTAAGGGTAAGGGTTAGGGTAAGGGTTAGGGATCGGGTTAGGTTTAGGATAAGGGTAAGGGTTAGGTTTAGGGTTAAGGTTAGGGATAAGGGTAAGGATTAGGGTTATGGTTAGGGTTAGCGTTAAGGTTAGGGTTAGTGTTAGGGTTAGGTTTACGGTTAGGGTAATGGTAAGGGTTAGGGTTAGGGTTAGGGTTAAGATTACGGTTAGGGTTAGGGTTAGGCTAAGGTTAGGGTTAAGGTAAGGGTTAGGTTTAGGGTTAGGATTAGGGTTAGGGTTAGAGGTAGGGTTAGTGTTAGGGAAAGGGTAAGGGTAAGGGTTAGGGTTAGGGTTTGGGTAAGGGTTAGGGTTAGGTTTAGGGTTAGAGGTAGGATTAGTGTTAGGGTAAGGGTAAGGGTTAGGATTAGGGTTAGGGTTAGGGTAAAAGTTATGGTTAGGGTTAGGGTAAAGATAAGTGTTAGTGTTAGGGTTAGGGTTAGGGTTAGGGTTATTGTAAGGGTAAGCGTTAGGGTTAGGGTTAGGGTTGGGTTTAGGGTTGGGGTTAGGGTTAGGTTTAGGGTTAGGGTAATGTTAAGGGTTAGGGTTAGGGTTAGAGTTAGGGTTAGATTTAAGGTTAGAGTTAGGGTAAGTGTAATGTTTAGGGTTAAGGTTAGGGTAAGGGTTAGGTTTAGGGTTAGGGTTAGGGTCAGGATTAGGGTTAGGGTTAGGGTTAATGTTAGCGTAAATGTTAGGGTTAGAGTTAGGGTAAGGGTAAGGGTTAGGGTTAGGGTAGGGGGTAGGTTTAGGGTTAGAGGTTAGAGTTAGGGTTAGATTTAGGGTTAGGGAAAGGGTAAGGATTAGGGTAAGGATTAGGGTTAGGGTTAGGGTAAGGATTGGGGTTAGGTTTAGGTTGAGGCTAAGGGTTAGTGTTAGAGTTAGGGTAAGGGTTAGGGTTAGGGTTAGAGTTAGAGGAAGGGTTAGGGTTAGGGTAAGGGTAAGGGTTAGGGTTAGGGGTTAGGATTAGGGTAAGGGTAAGGGTTAGGTTTAGGGTTAAGGTTAGGGATAAGGGTAAGGGTTATGGTTATGGTTAGGGTTAGCGTTAAGTTTAGGGTTAGTGTTAGGGTTAGTGTTACGGTTAGGGTAAGGGTAAAGGTTAGGGTAAGGATTAGGGTTAAGGTTAAGTTTAGGGATAGGGTTAGGCTAAGGGTTAGGGTTAAAGTAAGGGTTAGGGTTAGGATTAGGGTTAGGGTTAGAGGTAGGGTTAGTGTTAGGGTAAGAATAAGGATAAGGGTTAGGGTTAGGGTTAGGGTAAGGGTTAGGGTTTGGGGTTAGGGTTAGGGTTAGGGTTAGGGTCAGGGTAAGGGTTAGGGTTAGGGTTAGGGTTAGGGTTAGGGTAAAATTTAGGGTTAGGGTTAGGGTTAGGTTAGGGTAAAGGTAAGTGTTAGTGTTAGTGTTAGGGTTAGGGTTAGAGTAAGGGTGAGCATTAGGGTTAGGGTTAGGGTTGGGTTCAGGGTTGGGGTTAGGGTTAGGGTTAGGGTTAGGGTAATAGTAAGGGTTAGGTTTAGAGTTAGGTTTAGGATTAGATTTAAGGTTACAGTTAGGGTAATAGTAAGGTTTAGGGTTAAGGTTAGGGTAGGGTTAGTGTTAGGGTAAGCGTTAGGTTTCGGGTTAGGGTTAGGGTAAGGGTTAGGGTTAGGGTTAGGTTTAGGTTAAGGGTTAGGGTTAGAGTTAGGGTTAGGGTAAGGCTAAGGGTTAGAGTTAGGGTTAGGGTTAGGGTTAGGTTTAGGATTAAGTTTAGGGTTAGGGTTAGGCAAAGGGTTAGGGTTAGGGTTAGGTTAAGGGTTAGGGTTAGGGTTAGAGGTAGGGTTAGGGTGAGGGTAAGGGTAAGGTTTAGGTTTAGGGTTAGGATTAGGGTTAAGGTTAGGGGTAGGGTTAGGGTTAGGGTAAGGTTAAGGTTAAGGTTTAGGTTTGGGGTTAGGGTTATTGTTAGAGTTAGGGTTAGGGTAAGAATTAGGGTTAGGGTTAGGTTTAGCATAAGGGTTAGCGTTAGGGTTAGTGTTAGCATTAAGTTTAGGGTTAGGGTTAGGTAAGGGTAAGGGTTAGGGTTAGGGTTTGGGTAAGGGTAAGGGTTAGGATTAGGGTTAGGGTTAGGGTAAGGGTTAGGGTTAGGGTTAGGTTCAGGGTTAGTGTTAGGGTAAGTGTAAGGGTTAGGGTTAGGTTTAGGTTTAGAGTTAGGGTTAGGGTAAGGGTTAGGGTTAGGGTTAGGGTTAAGGTTAGGGTTAGGGTTAGTGTTAGGGTTAGGGTTAAATTTAGGGATATGGTTAGGGTTAGGGTAAGGTTTAGGGTTAGGGTTAGGGTTAGGGTTAGGGTTAAGATTAGGGTAAGGGTTAGGGTTAGTGTTAGGGTTAGATTTTGGGTTAGGGTTAGGGTAAGCGTTAGGGTTAGGGGTCAGGGTTAGTTTTAGGGTTAGGGTTAGGGTAAGGGTTAAGGTTAGGGTTAGGGTTAGGGTTAGGGAAAGGGTAAGGATTAGGGTAAGGGTTAGGGTTAGGGTCAGTGTAAGTTTTGGGTTTAGGGTTAGGGTTACAGTAAGGATAACGTTTAGGGTTAGGGTTACGGTTAGCATTAAGTTTAGGGTTAGGGTTAGGTATGGGTAAGGGTTAGGGTTAGGGTTACGGTAAAGGTAAGGGTTAGGATTAGGGTAAGGGTTAGGGTAAAGGTTAGGGTTAGGGTTAGGTTTAGGGTTAGGTTTAGGGTTAGGGTTAGTTTAAGTGTAAGGGTTAGGGTTAGGTTTAGGTTAAGAGTTAGGGTTAGGGTTAGGGTTAGGATTAAGGTTAATGTTAGGGTTAGGGTTAGGGTAAGGTTTAGGGTAAAGGTAAGGGTTAGGGTTAGGGTTAGGGTTAGGGTTAGGTTAAAGTTAGGGTTAGGGTAAGGGTAAGGGTTAGGGTTAGGGTTAGGGTTAAGGTAAAGGTTAGGGTTAGGTTTAGGGTTAGGGTTAGGGTAAGGGTAAGGTTAGGGTTAGTGTTATGGTTAGGGTTAGGTTTATGTTTAGGATTAGGGTTAGGGTAAGTGTAAGGGCTCGGGTTAAGGGTAGGGTTAGGCTTAGGTTGAGGGTAAGGGTAAGGGTTAGGTTTAGGTTTAGGGTTAGGTAGGTTTAGCGTTAGGGTTAGGGTTAGCTTTAGGGTAAGGGTAAGGTTTAGGGTTAGGGTTAGGGTTAGGGTTAAGGGTAGGGTTAGGGTTAGGGTTAGGTTTAGGGATAGGGTAAGGGTAAGGGTAAGGTTTAGGGTTAGGGTAAGGGTTAGGTTTAGGTTTAGGAAAGTGTAAGGGTTAGGGTTAGTGTTAGGTTTATGGTTAGATTAAGGATTAGGGTTAGGGTTAGGGTTAGGGTAAGGGTTAGGTTTAGGGTTAGGGTTAGCATTAAGGTTAGGGTTAGGGTTAGGGTAAGTGTAAGGGTTAGGGTTAGGGTTAGCGTTAGGGTAAGGGTACGGGTTAGGGTTAGGGTCAGGTTTAGTTTTAAGGTTAGGGTTAGGGTAAGGGTAAGGCTTAGGGTTAGGTTTAGGGTTAGGGTTATGGTTAGGGTTAGTGTTAAGGTTATGGTTAAGGTTAGGGATAGGGTAAGGGTAAGGGTTAGGGTTAGGGTTAGAGTTGGTTTAGAGTTAGGGTTATGGTTAAGGTAAGGGTAAGGGACAGGGTTAGCTTTAGGGTTAGGGTAAGGGTTAGCGTTAGGTTTAGGGTGAAAGTAAGGTTTAGGATTAGGGTTAGTGGTAGGGTTAGGTTTATGGTTAGGGTTAGGATTAGGGTTAGGGTAAGGGTATGGTTAGGGTTAGGTTTAGGGTTTGGGTTAAGGTTAGTGTAAGAGTTAGGGTATGGGGAAGGGTTCGGGTTATGGTTATGGTTAGGGTAAGGGTAAGGGTAAGGGTTAGGGTTAGCGTTATGGTGAGGGTTAGGGTTGGGTTAGGGGTTAGGGTTCGGGTTAGGGTTAGGGTTAGTGTAAGGGTTAGAGTTAGGGAATGGGTAAGTGTTAGGGTTAGGTTTAGGGTTAGGGGTAGGGTAAGGGTAAGTGTTGTTTTAGGGTTAGGGTTAGGTTAAGGGTAGGGTTAGAGGTAGGGTTAGGGTTACGGTAAGAGTAAGGGTTAGGGATAGGGTTAGTGTTACGGTAAGGGTTAGTGTTAGGGTTAAGATCAGGGTTAGGGTAAGGGTTAGCGTTAGGGTTAGGGTTAGGGTAAGGGTAAGTGTTAGGGTTAGGGTTAGGGTTAGGGTTAGGTTATGGGTTAGGGTTAGGGATTAGGGTTAGGGTTAGGGTTAGGGTAAGGGTTAGTGTTAGGGTTAGGGTAAGGGTAAGGTTTAGGGTTAGGGTTAGGGTAAGGGTTAGGGTTAGGGTTAGGTTAAAGATTAAGGTTAGGGTTAGGGTTAGGGTAAGGGTTAGGGTTAGGGTTAGTGTTATCATTAAGGTTAGGGCAAGTGTTAGGGTTAGCGTTACGGTTAGGGTAAGGCTAAGCGTTAGAGTTAGGGTTAGGGTTAGGGTTAGGATTAGGGGTTAGGGTTAGGGTTAGGGTTAGGGTCAGGGTAATGGTAAGGGTTAGGTTATGGTTAGGGTTAGGGTTAGGGTTAGGGTTAGGGTTAAGGTTAGGTTTAGTGTTAGGGTTATGGTAGGCGTAAGGGTAAGAGTTAGGCTTAGGGGTAAGGATAGGGTAAGGTTAGGGTTAGGCTAAGTGTTAGGGATTTAAGGGTTAGGGTTAGGGTTAGGGTTAGAGTTAGAGGTAGAGTTAGGGTTAGGGTAAGGGTAAGGATTAGTGTTAGTGTTAGGGTTAGGATAAGGAGTAGGTTTAGGGGTTAGGGTTAGGGCTACGGTTAGGTTTAGAGTAAGGGTTAGGGTAAAATTAGAGTTAGGATTAGGGTTATGGTTAAGGTAAGGCTAAGTGTTAGGGTTAGGGTTAGGGTAAGGGTAAACGTTAGGGTTATGCTTAGGGTTGGTTTTAGGGTTGGGGTTAAGGTTAGGGTTAGGTATAGGGTAAGGGTAAGGTTAGGGTTAGGGTTAGGTTTAAGTTTAGAGTTAGGGTAAGGGTAAGGGTTAGGCTTAGGGTTTGGGTTAGGTTTAGGTTAGGGTTAGGCTTAGGGTTAGGGTTAGGGTAAGCGTTAGGTTTAGGGTTAGGGTTAGGGTTAGGTTTAGGGTTAGGGTTAGGGTAAGGGTAAGGGTTAGGGTTAGGGTTAGGTCCAGGGTTAGTGTTAGGGTAAGGGTTAGGGTTAGGGTTAGTGTTCGTGTTAGGTTTAGGGTTAGGGTTAGGGTTAGGTTTAGGGTTAGGTTTAGGGTTAGGGTTCGGTTAAGGGTAAGGGTTAGGGTTAGGGTTAGGTCCAGTTTTAGTGTTAGGGTAAGGGTTAGGGGGTTAGGGTTAGGGTTAGTGTTAGGTTTAGGGTTAAGTTTAGGGTTAGGGTTAGGGTTAGGGTAAGGGTAAGGGTTAGGGTTATGGTAAGGGTAAGGGTTAGAGTTAGGGTTAGGGTTAGGTCCAAGGTTAGGGTTAGGGTAAGGGTTAGGTTTAGGATTAGTTTTAGGTTTAGGGTTAAGTTTAGGTTAGGGTTAGGGTAAGGGTAAGGGTTAGGGTAAGGGTTAGGGGTTAGGGTTAGGGTTAGGGTTAGGTCATGGGTTAGGCTAAGGGTAAGTTTTAGGGGTAGGTTTAGGCTTAGGGTTAGGGTTAGGGTTAGGGTTAGGGATAGGGTTAGGGTAAGGGTTATTGTTAGGTTTAGGGTAAGGGTAAGGTTTAGGGTTAGGTTTAGTGTTAGGTTTGGGTTAGGGTTAGGGTAAGAGTAAGGGTTAGGGTTCTGGTTAAGGTTAGGGTTAGGCAAAGGGTTAGGGTTAGGGTTAGGGTAAGTGTTAGGGTTAGGGTTAGGGTTAGAGGTAGGGTTAGGGTTAGGGTAAGGGTAAGGTTTAGGTTTAGGGTTAGGGTTAGCGTAAGGATTAGGCTTAGGGGTTGGGGTTAGTGTCAGGGTAAGTGTAAGTGTTAGGGTTATTGTTGGGGTTAGGGTAAGGGTAAGCATTAGGGTTAGGGTTAGGGTTAGGTTTAGGGTTGGGGTTAAGGTTAGGGTGAGGGTTAGAGTAAGGGTAAGGGTTATGGTTAGGTTTAGGTTTAGGGTTAGGTTTAGGTTTAATGTTAGTTTAGGGTAAGGGTAAGTGTAAGGGTTAGGGTTTGGGTTAAGGTTAGGGTTAGGGTTAGGGTTAGGGTAAGAGTTAGGGTTAGGGTTAGGGTTAGGGTTAGGTTGAAGGTTAGGTTTAGGGTAAGTGTAAGCGTTAGGGTTAGGATTAGGGTTAGGGAAAAGGTTAGGGTTAAGTTTAGGGTAAGGGTAAGCGTAAGGTATAGGATTAGGTTTCATGTTAGGGTTAGGGTAAGTGTATGGGTTATGGTTATAGTTAGGGTTAGGGTTAAAGTTAGGGTTAGGGTTATGGTTAGGGTCAGGGTAAGTTTAAGGCTTAGGGTTAGGGTTCGGGTTAGGGTTAGGTTTAGGGTAAGGGTAAGGTTTCGGGTTAGGGTTAGATTTAGGTTTAGGGTTAGTGTTAGGCTAAGGGTAAGGTTTAGGTTTAGGGTTAGGATTAGTGTTAAGGTTAGGGTTAGGGTAAGGGTTAGGGTAAGGGGAAGGGGAAGGTTTAGGTTTGGGGTTAGGGTTATTGTTAGGGTTAGGGTTAGAGTAAGAATTAGGGTTAGGGTTTGGGTTAGGGTAAGGGTTAGGGTTAGGGTTAGGGTTAGGGTTAGCATTAAGTTTAGGGTTAGGGTTAGGTAAGGGTAAGGGTTAGGGTTAGGGTTAGGGTAAGGGTAAGGATTAGGATTAGGGTTAGTATTAGGGTAAGGGTTAGGGTTAGGGTTAGGTTTATGGTTAGGTTTAGGGTTAGGGTTAGGGTAAGGGTAAGGGTTAGGGTTAGGTTTAGGTTTAGAGTTAGGGTTAGGGTAAGGGTTAGGGTTAGGGTTAAAGTTAGGGTTGGGGTTAGGGTTAGGGTTAGGTTAAGGTTAAGGGTTAGGGTTAGGGTTAGGGTTAGGTTAAAGTTAGGGTTAGGGTGAGGGTAAGGGATAGGTTTAGGGTTAGGGTTAGGGTTAAGTTTAGGGTTAGGAAAGGGTAAGGGTTAGGGTTAGGGTTAGGGTTATGGTTAGGGTAAAGATTAGGGTTAGGGTTAGGGTTACGGTAAGGGTTAGGTTTAGGGTTAGGGTTATCATTAAGGTTAGGGTTAGGGTTAGGGTAAGGGTGAGGGTTAGGGTTAGGGTTAGCGTTAGGGTAAGAGTAAGGGTTAGGGCTAGGGTCTGGGTTAGGTTTAAGGTTAGGGTTAGGGTAAGGGTAAGGGTTAGGGTTAGAGTTAGGGTTAAGGTTAGGGTAAGTGTTAGGGTTATGGTTAAGGTTAGGGTTAGGTTAAGGGTAAGTGTTAGGGTTACGGTTAGGGGTAGGTTTAGGGTTAGGGTTATGGTTAAGGTAAGGTTAAGGGATAGGGTTAGGGTTAGGTTTAGGGTGAAAGTAAGATTTAGGGTTAGGGTTAGGGTTAGGGTTAGGTTTAGGGTTAGGGTTAGAGTTAGCGTTAGGGTTAGGCTAAGGGTAAGGGTTAGGGTTATGTTTAGGGTTTGGGTTAAGGTTAGTGTTAGAGTTAGGGTAAGGGTTAGGATTAGGGTTAGGGTTAGGGTTAGGTTTAGGGGTTATGGTTCGGGTTAGTGTTAGGGTTAGGGTAAGGTTTTGGGTTAGGGTTAGGGTAAATGTTGGATTAGGGTTAGGGTTAGGTTAATGGTAAGGGTTAGTGTTAGGGTTAGGGTTAGGTGAAGGGTAAGGTTTAGGGTAGGGTTACGGTTAGGGTTAAGGTTAGTATTATGGTTAGGGTTAGGGAAAGGGTAAGGATTAGGGTAAGGGTTAGGTTTAGGGTTAGGGTAAGTTTTGGGATTAGGGTTAGGGTTAGAGTAAGGATAAGGTTTAGGGTTAGGGTTAGGGATAGAATTAAGTTTAGGGTTAGGGTTAGGGTTAAGGTTAGGGTTAGGGTTAGGGTTAGGCTAAGGGTTAAGGTTAGGGTTAGAGTGAGGGTTAGTGTTAGGGTTAGGTTTAGGGTTACAGGTAAGGTTCGCGTTAGGGTAAGTGTAATGATTAGGGATAGGGTTAGGGTTAGGGTAAGGGTTAGTGTTAGGGTTAGGGTAAGGGTTAGGGTAAGGGTTAGTGTTAGGGTTAGGGTTAGGGTTAGGGTAAGGGTTAGTGTTAGGGTTAAGGTTAGGGTAGGTTTAGGGTAAGGGTAAGTGTTAGGGTTAGGGTTAGGGTTAGGGTAAGGGTAAGGGTTAGGGTTAGGGTTAGGTTTGGATTTAGGTTTGGGGTTAAGTGTAGGGTTAGGCTTAGTGTAAGGGTAAGGGTTAGGGTTAGGGTTAGGGTTAGGTTTAAGGTTAGAGTTAGGGTAAGGGTAATGGTTAGGGTTAAGGTTAGGGTTAGCGAAAAGTTTAGCGTAAGGGTTAGGGTTAGGTTTAGGTTTAGGATCAGGGTTAGGTTTAGGGTTAGGGTTAGGGTAAGTGTAAGGGTTAGGGTTAGGGTAGTGTTAGTTTTAGGGTTAAGGTTAGGGTTAGCGTTAGGGTTAGGGTTAGGGTTAGGTTTAAGGTTAGGTTTAGGGTAAGGGTAAGGGTTAGGGTTACGGTTAGGGTTAGCATAAAAGTTAGGGTTAGGTTTAGGGTTAGGGTAAGGGTAAGGGTTAGGGTTAGGTTTAGGGTCAGGGTTAGTATTAGTTTTAGGATTACTGTTAGGGTTAGGGTTAGGGTTAGGGTTGCGTTTACTGTAAGGGAAAGGTTTAGGTTTAGATTTAGTGTTAGGTTTGGGGTTAGGGTTAGGGTAAGAGTAAGGGTTAGGGTTAGGGTTAGTGTAAGGGTAAGGGTTGGGATAAGGTTTAGGTTAGCGTAAGGGTAAGGGTTAGGTTTAGGATTAAGGTTAGGGTAAGGGTAAGGTTAAGGTTTATGGTTAGGGTTAAGGTTAGGGTTAGTGTTAGGTTTATGGTTAGGGTTAGGGTAAGAGTTAGGCTTAGGGGTAAGTTTAGGGTTAGGGTTAGGGTTAGGATAAGGGTTAGGGTTAGGGTAAGGGTTAGGGTTACGGTTAGGGTTAGAGTTAGAGGTAGAGTTAGGGTTAGGGTAAGGGTTAGGTTTATGGTTAGTGTTAGGGTTAGTGTAAGGGTTAGGTTTAGGGGTTAGGTTTAGGGCTAGGGTTAGGTTTAGAGTAAGGGTTAGGGTTAGGGTTAGGGTTAGGGTAAAATTAGAGTTAGGATTAGGGTTAGGGTTAAGGTAAGGGTAAGTGTTAGGGTTAGGGTTAGGGTAAGGGGAAGCGTTAGGGTTAGGGTTAGGGTTGGGTTTAGGGTTGGGGTTAAGGTTAGGGTTAGGGATAGGGTAGGGTAAGGGTTAGGGTTAGGGTTAGGGTTAGGTTTAAGGTTAGAGTTAGGATAAGGGTAAGCATTAGGGTTAGGGTTAGCGTTAGGTTTAAGGTTAGTGTTAGGGTAAGGGTAAGTCTAAGGGTTAGGGTTAGGGTTAGGGTTGATATTAGGGTTAGGGTTAGGGTTAGGGTTAGGAGTTAGGGTTCGGGTTACGGTTAGTGTTAGGCTAAGGGTTAAGGTTAGGGTTAGGGTTAGGCGTCAGGGTTAGGGTTACGGTTAGGTTTGCTGTAAGGGTAAGGTTTAGGGTTAGGTTTAGGGTTATCTTTGAGTTAGGGTTAGGGTAAGGGTAAGGGTTAGGGTTAGGGTTAGGGTAAGGGTAAGCGTAAGGGTTAGGGTTAGGGTTAGGTTTAAGGTTAGGGTTAGGGTTAGGTTTAGGCTAAGGGTTAGGGTTAGAGTTAGGGTAGGATTAGGGTTAGGGTTAGGGTTAGAGTTAGAGGAAGGGTTAGGGTTACGGTAAGGGTAAGGGTTAGGGTAAGGGTTAGGGTTAGGGGTTAGGGTTAGGGTAAGGGTAAGGGTTAGGTTTAGGGTTAAGGTTAGGGATAAGGGTAAGGGTTAGGGTTATGGTTAGGGTTAGCGTTAAGGTTAGGGTCAGTGTTAGGGTTAGGGTTACGTTTAGGGTAAGGGTAAGGGTTAGGGTAAGAGGGTTAAAGTTAAAGTTAGGGATAGGGTTAGGCTATGGGTTAGGGTTAAAATAAGGGTTAGGGATAGGATTAGGGTTATGGTTAGAGGTAGGGTTAGTGTTAGGGTAAGAATAAGGGTAAGGGTTAGGGTTATGGTTAGGGTAAGGGTTAGGGTTTGGGGTTAGGGTTAGGGTTAGGGTAAGGGTTAGGGTAAGGGTTAGGATTAGGGTTAGGGTTAGGGTAAAAGTTAGGGTTAGGGTTAGGGTTATTGTAGGGTAAAGGTAAGTGTTAGTGTTAGGGTTAGGGTTACGGTTAGGGTAAGGGTGAGCGTTAGGGTTAGGGTTAAGTTTGGGTTTAGGGTTGGGGTTAGGGTTAGAGTTAGGGTTAGGGTAATAGTAAGGGTTAGGTTTAGGGTTAGGGTTAGGATTAGATTTAAGGTTACAGTTAGGGTAATGGTAAGGTTTAGGGTTAAGGTTAGGGTAAGGGTTAGTGTTAGGGTAAGCGTTAGGTTTAGGGTTAGGGTTAGGGTAAGGGTTAGGGTTAGGTTTAGGTTAAGGGTTAGGGTTAGGGTTAGGGTTAGGTTAAGGCTAAGGGTTAGAGTTAGGGTTAGGGTTAGGGTTAGGTTTAGGGGTTAGGGTTAGGTTTGGGTTGAGGTTAGAGTTAGGGGAAGGGGAAGGTTTAGGTTTAGGTTTAAGGTTAGTGTAAGGGTTAGGGTTAGGGTTAGGGTTAGGATTAGGGCTAACATTAGGGTTAGTGTTAGGGTTAGCGTTAGGGTAAGGGTAAGGGTTAAGGTTAGGGTTAAAGTTATGGTTAGGGTTAGGGATAGGCTAAGGGTTAGGGTTAGGGTAAGGGTTAGGGCTAGGCTTAGGGTTAGGGTTAGATGTAGGGTTAGGGTTAGGGTAAGGGTAAGGTTTAGGGTTAGGGAGAGGGTAAGGGTTAGGGTTAGCCTTAAGGTGAGGGTTAGGGTTAGGGTTAGGGGTTAGGGTTCGGGTTAGGGTTAGGGTAAGGGTTAGGGTTAGGGTAAGGGCAAGTGTTAGGGTTAGGGTAAGGGTTAGGTGTAGGTTTAGTGTTAGGGTTAGATGAGGGTTAGGCTAAGGGTTAGGGTTAGGTTTAGGGTAAGGGTTAGTGTTAGGGTTAGGGTTAGGGTTAGGGTAAGGGTTAGGGTTAGGGTTAGGTTTAAGATTAAGGTTAATGTAAGGGTAAGGGTTAGGGTTAGGGTTACGGTTAGGGTAAAGGTTAGGGTTAGGGTTAGGGTTAGGGTAAGGGTAAGGGTTAAGTTTAGGGTTAGGGTTAGGTTTAGGTTTAGGGTTAGGGTTAGGGTAAGGGTAAGTGTTATGGTTAGGATTAGGGTTAGGGTTAAATTTAGGGTTAGGTTTAGGGTTAGTGTTAGGGTAAGTTTAAGGATTAGAGTTATGGTTATGGTTAGGGTTAGGTTTAGGGTAAGGGTAAGGTGTAGGGTTAGGTTTAGGGTTAGGTTTAGGTTTAGGGTTAGGGTTGGGGTTAGGGTGAAGATTAGGGTTAGGGTTAGGGTTAGTGTAAGGGTAAGGATAAGGTTTAAGTTTGGGGTTAGGGTTAGGGTTTGGGTTAGCGAAAGGGTAAGGGTTAGGGTAAGGATTAGGTTTAGGGTTAGGGTTAGGGTAAGGGTCAGGGTTAGGTTTAAGGTAAGGGTAAGTGTTAGGATTAGGGTTAAGGGTTAGGGTTCAGGTTAGGTTTAGGGTTAGGGTTAGGGTAAGTTTAAGGGTTAGGGTTAGGGTTAGGTTTAAGGTTAGGGCTAGGGTTAGGATTAGGATAAGGGTGAGGGCTAGGGTTAAAGTTAGGTTTAGGTTTAGGGTAAGGGTAAGGGTAAGGGTTAGGGTTAGGGTAAGGGTAAGTGTTAGGTTTAAGGTTAGGGTTAGGGTTAAGTTTAGGGTTAAGGTTAGGGACAGGGTAAGGATAAGGTTTAGCTCTAGGGTTAGGGTTAGGGTTAGGAAAGGGCAAGGGTTAGGGTTAGGATTAGGGTTAGGGTAAGGATTAGGGTTAGGGTTAGGGTTAGGGTAAGGTTAGGTTTAGGGTTAGTGTTATCAATAAGGTTAGGGTTAGGGTTAGGGTCAGGGAAAGGGTTAGGTTTAGGGTTAGGGTTAGGGTCAGTGTAAGGCTTAGGATTAGGGTTTGGTTTAGGTTTAAAGTTAGGGTTAGGGTAAGGGTAAAGGTTAGGGTTAAGGTTAGGATTAGGGTTAAGGTTAGGGTTAGTGTTAGGGTTATGGTTAAGGTTAGGGTTAGGGTAAGGTTAAGGGTTAAGGTTAGGGTTAGGTGTAGTTTTAGAGTTAGGGATATGGTTAAGGTAAGTGTAAGGGTTAGGGTTAGGGTTAGGGTTAGGGTAAGGGTTAGGGTTAGGTTTAGGGTAAAAGTAAGGTTTAGGATTAGGATTAGGGTTAGGGTTAGGTTTAGGGTTAGGATTAGGGTAAGTTTAAGGGTTAGGGTTAGGGTTAGGTTTAGGATTAAGTTTAGGGTTAGGGTTAGGCAAAGGGTTAGGGTTAGGGTTAGGTTAAGGGTTAGGGTTAGGGTTAGAGGTAGGGTTAGGGTGAGGGTAAGGGTTAGCGTTAGGGTAAGGGTTAGGGTTACAGTAAGGGATAGGATTAGGGTTAAGTTTAGGATTAGGGTTAGGGTTAGGGTAAAGTAAGGGTTAAGTTTAGATTTAGGGTTTGGGTTAAGGTTAGGGTTAGGGTTAGGGTAAGAGTAAGGGTTAGGGATAGCGTTAATGTGAGGGTTAGGGTTAGGGTTAGGGGTTAGGGTTCGGGTTTTGGTCAGGGTTAGGGTAAGTGTTAGGGTTAGGGTTAGGGTAAGTGTTAGGGTTAGGGTAAGGGTTAGGGTTAGGGTTAGTGTTAGGGTTAGGTTTAGGGTTAGGATAAGTGTTAGGGTTAGATTAGGGTTAGGGTTAGGGTAAGGGTAAGCGTTAGGGTTAGGGTTAGGGTTTGGTTTAGTGTTGGGGTTAAGTTTAGGGTTAGGGTTAGGGTAAGGGTTAGGGTTAGTGTTAGGGTTAGGTTTAAGTTTAGAGTTAGGGTAAGGGTAAGGGTTAGTTTTAGTGTTAGGGTTAGTTTTAGGGTTAGGGTTAGGCTTAGGGTTAGGGTTAGGGTAAGGGTTCGGGTTAGGGTTAGATTTAGTGCTAGGTTTAGGGTAAGGGTAAGTGTTAGGGTTAGGGTTAGGTCCAGGGTTAGGGTTAGGGTAAGGGTTAGGGTTAGGTTTAGTGTTAGGTTTAGGGTTAAGTTTAGGGTTAGGGTTAGGGTTAGGTAAAGGGTAAGGGTAAGGGTTATGGTTAGGATTACGGTTAGGGTTAAATTTAGGGGTAGGGTTAGGGTTAGTGTTAGGGTAAGTTTAAGGCTTAGAGTTAGGGTTATGGTTAGGGTTAGGTTTAGGGTAAGGTTAAGGTGTAGGGTTAGGGTTAGGGTTAGGTTTAGGTTTAGGCTTAGGGTTGGGGTTAGGGTGAAGGTTAGGGTTAGGGTTAGGGTTAGGGTAAGGGTAAGGATAAGGTTTAAGTTTAGGGTTAGGGTTAGGGTTCGGGTTAGGGAAAGGGTAAGGGTTAGGGTTAGGTTTAGGGTTAGGGTAAGGATTAGGGTTAGGGTTAGGGTTAGGGTAAGGGTTAGGGTTAGGGTTAGGGTTAAGGTTAGGGTTATGGTTATGGTTAGGGTAAGGGTGAGGGCTAGGGTTAAGGTTAGGGTTAGGTTTAGGGTAAGGGTAAGGGTTAGGGTTAGGGTTAGGGTAAGGGTAAGTGTTAGGTTTAAGTTTAGGGTTAGGGTTAAGGTTAGGGTTAAGGTTAGGGAAAGGGTAAGAGTAAGGTTTAGCGTTTGAGTTAGGGTTAGGGTTAGGAAAGGGCAAGGGTTATGGTTAGGATTAGGGTTAGGGTAAGGATTAGGGTTAGGGTTAGGGTTAGGGTAAGGGTTAGGTTTAGGGTTAGTGTTATCAATAAGGTTAGGGTTAGAGTTAGGGTCAGGGAAATGGTTAGGTTTAGGGTTAGGGTTAGGGTAAGGGTTAGAGTTAGGTTTAGGGTAAAAGTAAGGTTTAGGATTAGGGTTAGGGTTAGGGTTAGGTTTAGGGTTAGGATTAGGGTAAGTTTAAGGGTTAGTGTTATGGTTACTGTTAGGTTTAGGTTTAGGGTTAGGGTTATGGTAAGTGTAAGAGTTAGGGTTAAGGTTAGCGTAAGGGTTAGGGTTACGGTAAGGGTTAGGATTAGGGTTAGGTTTAGGATTAGGGTTAGGGTTAGGGTAAAGTAAGGGTTAAGGTTAGATTTAGGGTTTGGGTTAAGGTTAGTGTTAGGGTTAGGGTAAAGTTAAGGGTTAGGGTTAGGGTTAGGGTTAGGGTAAGGGTAAGGGTTATGGTAAGCGTTAAGGTGATGGTTAGGGTTAGGGTTAGGGGTTAGGGTTCGGGTTTTGGTTAGGGTTAGGGTTAGGGCTATTGTTAGGGTTAAGGTTAGGGTAAGTGTTAGGGTTAGGGTTAGTGTTAGGGTTAGGGTTAAGGTAAGGGTAAGCATTAGGGTTAGGGTTAGGTTTGGGTTTAGGGTTGGGGTTAAGGTTAGGGTTAGGGTTAGGGTAAGGGTAAGGGTTAGGTTTAGGTTTAAGGTTAGAGTTAGGGTAAGGGTAAGGGTTAGGGTTAGGGTTAGCGTTAGGTTTAGGATTAGGGTTAGGCTTAGGGTTAGGGTTAGGGTAAGGGTTAGGGTTAGGGTTAGGGTTAGTGTTAGGGTTAGGGTTAGGGTTAATGTTAGGGTTAGGGTAAGGGTTAGGGTTAGGTTTAGTGTTAGGTTTAGGGTTAAATGTAGGGTTAGGGTTAGAATAAGTGTAAGGGTTAGGGTTAGGGTTAGGGTTAGGGTAAGGGTAAGTGTTTGGGTTAGGGTTAGCTCCAGGGTTAGGGTTAGGGTAGGGGTTAGGGTTAGGGTTAGTGTTAGGTTTAGGGTTAAGTTTAGGGTTAGGGTTAGGGTTAGGTAAAGGGTAAGGGTTAGGGTTAGGGTTAGGTCCAGGGTTAGGGTTAGGGTAAGGGTTAGGATTACGGTTAGGTTTAGGTTTAAGGTTAGTGTTAGGGTAAGGGTAAGGGTTAGGGTTAGGTTTAGGGTTAAGGTTAGGGTTAGGGTTAGGCAAAGGGTTAGGGTTAGGGTTAGGGTTAGGGTTAGGGTAAGGATTAGGGTTAGGGTTAGAGTTAGGTTTAGGGTTAAGTTTAGGGTTAGGGTTAGGGTTAGGTAAAGGGTAAGGGTTAGGGTTAGGGTTAGGTCCAGGGTTAGGGTTAGGGTAAGGGTTAGGATTAGGGTTAGGTTTAGGTTTAAGGTTAGTGTTAGGGTAAGGGTAAGGGTTAGGGTTAGGGTTAGGTTTAGGATTAAGTTTAGGGTTAGGGTTAGGCAAAGGGTTAGGGTTAGGGTTAGGTTAAGGGTTAGGGTTAGGGTTAGAGGTAGGGTTAGGGTGAGGGTAAGGGTAAGGTTTAGGTTTAGGGTTAGGATTAGGGTTAAGGTTAGGGGTAGGGTTAGGGTTAGGGTAAGCTTAAGGTTAAGGTTTAGGTTTGGGGTTAGGGTTATTGTTAGTGTTAGGGTTAGGGTAAGAATTAGGGTTAGGGTTAGGTTTAGCATAAGGGTTAGGGTTAGGGTTAGTGTTAGCATTAAGTTTAGGGTTAGGGTTAGGTAAGGGTAAGGGTTAGGGTTAGGGTTTGGGTAAGGGTAAGGGTTAGGATTAGGGCTTGGGGTTAGGGTAAGGGTTAGGGTTATGGTTAGGTTCAGGGTTAGGTTTAGGGTAAGTGTAAGGGTTAGGGTTAGGTTTAGGTTTAGTGTTAGGGTTAGGGTAAGGGTTAGGGTTAGGGTTAGGGTTAAGGTTAGGGTTAGGGTTAGTGTTAGGGTTAGGGTTAAATTTATTGATATGTTTAGGGTTAGGGTAAGGTTTAGGGTTAGGGTTAGGGTTAGGGTTAGGGTTAAGATTAGGGTAAGGGTTAGGGTTAGTGTTAGGGTTAGATTTTGGGTTAGGGTTAGGGTAAGCGTTAGGGTTAGGGGTCAGGGTTAGTTTTAGGGTTAGGGTTAGGGTAAGGGTTAAGGTTAGGGTTAGGGTTAGGGTTAGGGAAAGGGTAAGGATTAGGGTAAGGGTTAGGGTTAGGGTCAGTGTAAGTTTTGGGTTTAGGGTTAGGGTTACAGTAAGGATAACGTTTAGGGTTAGGGTTACGGTTAGCATTAAGTTTAGGGTTAGGGTTAGGTATGGGTAAGGGTTAGGGTTAGGGTTACGGTAAAGGTAAGGGTTAGGATTAGGGTAAGGGTTAGGGTAAGGGTTAGGGTTAGGGTTAGGTTTAGGGTTAGGTTTAGGGTTAGGGTTAGTTTAAGTGTAAGGGTTAGGGTTAGGTTTAGGTTAAGAGTTAGGGTTAGGGTTAGGGTTAGGATTAAGGTTAATGTTAGGGTTAGGGTTAGGGTAAGGTTTAGGGTAAAGGTAAGGGTTAGGGTTAGGGTTAGGGTTAGGGTTAGGTTAAAGTTAGGGTTAGGGTAAGGGTAAGGGTTAGGGTTAGGGTTAGGGTTAAGGTAAAGTTTAGGGTTAGGTTTAGGGATAGGGTTAGGGTAAGGGTAAGGTTAGGGTTAGTGTTATGGTTAGGGTTAGGTTTATGTTTAGGGTTAGGGTTAGGGTAAGAGTGAGGGCTCGGGTTAAGGTTAGGGTTAGGGTTAGGTTTAGGGTAAGGGTAAGGGTTAGGTTTAGGTTTAGGGTTAGGTAGGTTTAGGGTTAGGGTTAGGGTTAGCTTTAGGGTAAGGGTAAGGTTTAGGGTTAGGGTTAGGGTTAGGGTTAAGGGTAGGGTTAGGGTTAGGGTTAGGTTTAGGGATAGGGTAAGGGTAAGGGTAAGGGTAAGGTTTAGGGTTAGGGTAAGGGTTAGGTTTAGGGTTAGGAAAGTGTAAGGGTTAGGGTAAGGGTTAGGGTTAGTGTTAGGGTTAGGGTTAGCATTAAGGTTAGGGTTAGGGTTAGGGTAAGTGTAAGGGTTAGGGTTAGGGTTAGCGTTAGGGTAAGGGTACGGGTTAGGATTAGGGTCAGGTTTAGTTTTAAGGTTAGGGTTAGGGTAAGGGTAAGGCTTAGGGTTAGGTTTAGGGTTAGTGTTATGGTTAGGGTTAGTGTTAAGGTTATGGTTAAGGTTAGGGATAGGGTAAGGGTAAGGGTTAGGGTTAGGGTTAGAGTTGGTTTAGAGTTAGGGTTATGGTTAAGGTAAGGGTAAGGGACAGGGTTAGCTTTAGGGTTAGGGTAAGGGTTAGCGTTAGGTTTAGGGTAAAAGTATGGTTTAGGATTAGGGTTAGTGGTAGGGTTAGGTTTATGATTAGGGTTAGGATTAGGGTTAGGGTAAGGTTATGGTTAGGGTTAGGTTTAGGGTTTGGGTTAAGGTTAGTGTAAGAGTTAGGGTATGGGTAAGGGTTCGGGTTATGGTTATGGTTAGGGTAAGGGTAAGGGTAAGGGTTAGGGTTAGCGTTAGGGTGAGGGTTAGGGTTAGGGTTAGGGGTTAGGGTTCGGGTTAGGGTTAGGGTTAGGGTAAGGGTTAGAGTTAGGGAATGGGTAAGTGTTAGGGTTAGGTTTAGGGTTAGGGGTAGGGTAAGGGTAAGTGTTGTTTTAGGGTTAGGGTTAGGTTAAGGGTAAGGGTTAGTGTTAGGTTTAGGGTTAGGTTAAGGGTAAGGGTTAGTGTTAGGCTTAGGTTTAGGGTAAGGGAAAGTGTTAGGGTTAGGGTTAGGGTTAGGTTTAGTCTAAGGGTAAGGGTAGGGTTAGGGTTAGGGTTTAGGGTTAAGGTTAGATTTAGGGTTAGGGTAAGGGTAAGGGTGAGGGTTAGGATTAGGGTTAGGGTTAGGGTTATGTGCTTGGTTGGGGTTAGGGTAAGGGTAAGGTTTTCGGTTAGGGTTAAGGTTAGGGTTAAGGTTAGGGTTAGGGTTAAGGTTAGGGAAAGGGTAAGGATTAGGGTAGGGGTTAGGGTTTTGGTTGGGTAAGTTTTGGGGTTAAGGTTAGGGTTAGAGTAAGGATAAGTGTTAGGGTTAGGGTTAGGATTAGAATTAAGTTTAGGGTTAGGGTTAGGGTTAAGGTTAGGGGTAGGGTTAGGGTTAGGCTAAGGGTTAGTTTTAGGGGTAGGTAAGTGTTAGTGTTAGGGTTAGGTTTAGGGTTAGAGGTAGGGTTAGGGTTACGGTAAGAGTAAGGGTTAGGGATAGGGTTAGGGTTACGGTAAGGGTTAGTGTTAGGGTTAAGATTAGGGTTAGGGTAAGGGTTAGCGTTAGGGTTAGGGTTAGGGTAAGTGTAAGTGTTAGGGTTAGGGTTAGGGTTAGGGTTAGGTTATGGGTTAGGGTTAGGGATTAAGGTTAGGGTTAGGGATAGGGTTAGGGTAAGGGTTAGTGTTAGGGTTAGGGTAAGGGTAAGGTTTAGGGTTAGGGTTAGGGTAAGGGTTAGTGTTAGGGTTAGGTTAAAGATTAAGGTTAGGGTTAGGGTTAGGGTAAGGGTTAGGTTTAGGGTTAGTGTTATCATTAAGGTTAGGGCAAGTGTTAGGGTTAGCGTTACGGTTAGGGTAAGGCTAAGCGTTAGAGTTAGGGTTAGGGTTAGGGTTAGGATTAGGGGTTAGGGTTAGGGTTAGGGTTAGGGTCAGGGTAATGGTAAGGGTTAGGTTATGGTTAGGGTTAGGGTTAGGGTTAGGGTTAGGGTAAGGGTAAGGGTTAGGGTTAGGGTTAGGGTTAGGGTTAAGGTTAGGTTTAGTGTTAGGGTTATGGTAGGCGTAAGGGTAAGAGTTAGGCTTAGGGGTAAGGATAGGGTAAGGTTAGGGTTAGGCTAAGTGTTAGGGTTTTAAGGGTTAGGGTTAGGGTTAGGGTTAGAGTTAGAGGTAGAGTTAGGGTTAGGGTAAGGGTAAGGATTAGTGTTAGGGTTAGGGTTAGGATAAGGAGTAGGTTTAGGGGTTAGGGTTAGGGCTAGGGTTAGGTTTAGAGTAAGGGTTAGGGTAAAATTAGAGTTAGGATTAGGGTTATGGTTAAGGTAAGGCTAAGTGTTAGGGTTAGGGTTAGGGTAAGGGTAAACGTTAGGGTTATGCTTAGGGTTGGTTTTAGGGTTGCGGTTAAGGTTAGGGTTAGGTATAGGGTAAGGGTAAGGTTAGGGTTAGGGTTAGGTTTAAGTTTAGAGTTAGGGTAAGGGTAAGGGTTAGGCTTAGGGTTTGGGTTAGGTTTAGGTTAGGGTTAGGCTTAGGGTTAGGGTTAGGGTAAGCGTTAGGGTTAGGGTTAGGGTTAGGGTTAGGTTTAGGGTTAGGGTTAGGGTAAGGGTAAGGGTTAGGGTTAGGGTTAGGTCCAGGGTTAGTGTTAGGGTAAGGGTTAGGGTTAGGGTTAGTGTTCGTGTTAGGTTTAGGGTTAGGGTTAGGGTTAGGTTTAGGGTTAGGTTTAGGGTTAGGGTTCGGGTAAGGGTAAGGGTTAGGGTTAGGGTTAGGGTTAGGTCCAGGGTTAGTGTTAGGGTAAGGGTTAGGGTTAGGGTTAGGGTTAGTGTTAGGTTTAGGGTTAAGTTTAGGGTTAGGGTTAGGGTTAGGGTAAGGGTAAGGGTTAGGGTTATGGTAAGGGTAAGGGTTAGGGTTAGGGTTAGGTCCAAGGTTAGGGTTAGGGTAAGGGTTAGGTTTAGGATTAGTTTTAGGTTTAGGGTTAAGTTTAGGTTAGGGTTAGGGTAAGGGTAAGGGTTAGGGTTAGGGTTAGGGGTTAGGGTTAGGGTTAGGGTTAGGTCATGGGTTAGGCTAAGGGTAAGTTTTAGGGGTAGGTTTAGGCTTAGGGTTAGGGTTAGGGTTAGGGTTAGGGATAGGGTTAGGGTAAGGTTTATTGTTAGGTTTAGGGTAAGGGTAAGGTTTAGGGTTAGGTTTAGTGTTAGGTTTGGGTTAGGGTTAGGGTAAGAGTAAGGGTTAGGGTTCTGGTTAAGGTTAGGGTTAGGCAAAGGGTTAGGGTTAGGGTTAGGGTAAGTGTTAGGGTTAGGGTTAGGGTTAGAGGTAGGGTTAGGGTTAGGGTAAGGGTAAGGTTTAGGTTTAGGGTTAGGGTTAGCGTAAGGATTAGGCTTAGGGGTTAGGGTTAGTGTCAGGGTAAGTGTAAGTGTTAGGGTTATTGTTGAGGTTAGGGTAAGGGTAAGCATTAGGGTTAGGGTTAGGGTTAGGTTTAGGGTTGGGGTTAAGGTTAGGGTGAGGGTTAGAGTAAGGGTAAGGGGTATGGTTAGGTTTAGGTTTAGGGTTAGGGTTAGGTTTAATGTTAGTTTAGGGTAAGGGTAAGTGTAAGGGTTAGGGTTTGGGTTAAGGTTAGGCTTAGGGTTAGGGTTAGGGTAAGAGTTAGGGTTAGGGTTAGGGTTAGGTTGAAGGTTAGGTTTAGGGTAAGTGTAAGCGTTAGGGTTAGGATTAGGCTTAGAGAAAAGGTTAGGGTTAAGTTTAGGTTAAGGGTAAGCGTAAGGTATAGGATTAGGTTTCATGTTAGGGTTAGGGTAAGTGTATGGGTTATGGTTATAGTTAGGGTTAGGGTTAAAGTTAGGGTTAGGGTTATGGTTAGGGTCAGGGTAAGTTTAAGGCTTAGGGTTAGGGTTCGGGTTAGGGTTAGGTTTAGGGTAAGGGTAAGGTTTCGGGTTAGGGTTAGATTTAGGTTTAGGGTTAGTGTTAGGCTAAGGGTAAGGTTTAGGTTTAGGGTTAGGATTAGTGTTAAGGTTAGGGTTAGGGTTAGGTTTAGGGTTAGGGTAAGGGTAAGGGGAAGGTTTAGGTTTGGGGTTAGGGTTATTGTTAGGGTTAGGGTTAGAGTAAGAATTAGGGTTAGGGTTTGGGTTAGGGTAAGGGTTAGGGTTAGGGTTAGGGTTAGCATTAAGTTTAGGGTTAGGGTTAGGTAAGGGTAAGGGTTAGGGTTAGGGTTAGGGTAAGGGTAAGGATTAGGATTAGGGTTAGGATTAGGGTAAGGGTTAGGGTTAGGGTTAGGTTTATGGTTAGGTTTAGGGTTAGGGTTAGCGTAAGGGTAAGGGTTAGGGTTAGGTTTAGGTTTAGAGTTAGGGTTAGGGTAAGGGTTAGGGTTAGGGTTAAAGTTAGGGTTAGGGTTAGGGTTAGGGTTAGGTTAAGGGTAAGGGTTAGGGTTAGGGTTAGGGTTAGGTTAAAGTTAGGGTTAGGGTGAGGGTAAGGGATAGGTTTAGGGTTAGGGTTAGGGTTAGGTTTAGGGTTAGGAAAGGGTTAGGGTTAGGGTTAGGGTTAGGGTTATGGTTAGGGTAAAGATTAGGGTTAGGGTTAGGGTTACGGTAAGGGTTAGGTTTAGGGTTAGGGTTAGCATTAAGGTTAGGGTTAGGGTTAGGGTTAGGGTAAGGGTGAGGGTTAGGGTTAGGGTTAGCGTTAGGGTAAGAGTAAGGGTTAGGGCTAGGGTCTGGGCTAGGTTTAAGGTTAGGGTTAGGGTAAGGGTAAGGGTTAGGGTTAGAGTTAGGGTTAAGGTTAGGGTAAGTGTTAGGGTTATGGTTAAGGTTAGGGTTAGGTTAAGGGTAAGTGTTAGGGTTATGGTTAGGGGTAGGTTTAGGGTTAGGGTTATGGTTAAGGTAAGGTTATGGGATAGGGTTAGGTTTAGGGTTAGGGTTAGAGTTAGCGTTAGGGTTAGGCTAAGGGTAAGGTTTAGGGTTATGTTTAGGGTTTGGGTTAAGGTTAGTGTTAGAGTTAGGGTAAGGGTAAGGGTAAGGGTTAGGGTTAGGGTTAGGGTTAGGTTTAGGGGTTAGGGTTCGGGTTAGTGTTAGGGTTAGGGTAAGGTTTTGGGTTAGGGTTAGGGTAAGTGTTGGATTAGGGTTAGGGTTAGGTTAATGGTAAGGGTTAGTGTTAGGGTTAGGGTTAGGTGAAGGGTAAGGTTTAGGGTTAGGGTTAGGGTTAGGGTTAAGGTTAGTGTTATGGTTAGGGTTAGGGAAAGTGTAAGGATTAGGGTAAGGGTTAGGGTTAGGGTTAGGGTAAGTTTTGGGATTAGGGTTAGGGTTAGAGTAAGGATAAGGTTTAGGGTTAGGGTTAGGGTTAGAATTAAGTTTAGGGTTAGGGTTAGGGATAAGGTTGGGGTTAGGGTTAGGGTTAGGCTAAGGGTTAAGGTTAGGGTTAGAGTGAGGGTTAGTGTTAGGGTTAGGTTTAGGGTTACAGGTAAGGTTCGCGTTAGGGTAAGGGTAAGGATTAGGGATAGGGTTAGGGTTAGGGTAAGGGTTAGTGTTAGGGTTAGTGTAAGGGTTAGGGTAAGGGTTAGTGTTAGGATTAGGGTTAGGGTTAGGGTAAGGGTTAGTGTTAGGGTTAGGGTTAGGGTTAGGTTTAGGGTAAGGGTAAGTGTTAGGGTTAGGGTTAGGGTTAGGGTAAGGGTAAGGGTTAGGGTTAGGGTTAGGTTTGGGTTTAGGTTTGGGGTTAAGTGTAGGGTTAGGCTTAGTGTAAGGGTAAGGGTTAGGGTTAGGGTTAGGGTTAGGTTTAAGGTTAGAGTTAGGGTAAGGGTAATGGTTAGGGTTAAGGTTAGGGTTAGCGAAAAGTTTAGCGTTAGGGTTAGGGTTAGGTTTAGGTTTAGGATAGGGTTAGGTTTAGGGTTAGGGTTAGGGTAAGGGTAAGGGTTAGGGTTAGGGTTAGGGTAGTGTTAGTTTTAGGGTTAAGGTTAGGGTTAGCGTTAGGGTTAGGGTTAGGGTTAGGTTTAAGGTTAGGTTTAGGGTAAGGGTAAGGGTTACGGTTACGGTTAGGGTTAGCATAAAAGTTAGGGTTAGGTTTAGGGTTAGGGTAAGGGTAAGGGTTAGGGTTAGGTTTAGGGTCAGGGTTAGTATTAGTTTTAGGATTACTGTTAGGGTTAGGGTTAGGGTTAGGGTTGGGTTTACTGTAAGGGAAAGGTTTAGGTTTAGATTTAGTGTTAGGTTTGGGGTTAGGGTTAGGGTAAGAGTAAGGGTTAGGGTTAGGGTTAGTGTAAGGGTAAGGTTTGGGGTTAGGTTTAGGTTAGCGTAAGGGTAAGGGTTAGGTTTAGGATTAAGGTTAGGGTAAGGGTAAGGTTAAGGGTTATGGTTAGGGTTAAGGGTAGGGTTAGTGTTAGGGTTATGGTTAGGGTAAGGGTAAGAGTTAGGCTTAGGGGTAAGTTTAGGGTTAGGGTTAGTGTTAGGATAAGGGTTAGGGTTAGGGTAAGGGTTAGGGTTACGGTTAGGGTTAGAGTTAGAGGTAGAGTTAGGGTTAGGGTAAGGGTTAGGTTTATGGTTAGTGTTAGGGTTAGTGTAAGGGTTAGGTTTAGGGGTTAGGTTTAGGGCTAGGGTTAGGTTTAGAGTAAGGGTTAGGGTTAGGGTTAGGGCAGGGTAAAATTAGAGTTAGGATTAGGGTTAGGGTTAAGGTAAGGGTAAGTGTTAGGGTTAGGGTTAGGGTAAGGGGAAGCGTTAGGGTTAGGGTTAGGGTTGGGTTTAGGGTTGGGGTTAAGGTTAGGGTTAGGGATAGGGTAGGGTAAGGGTTAGGGTTAGGGTTAGGTTTAAGGTTAGAGTTAGGGTAAGGGTAAGCATTAGGGTTAGGGTTAGCGCTAGGTTTAAGGTTAGTGTTAGGGTAAGGGTAAGTCTAAGGGTTAGGGTTAGGGTTAGGGTTAATATTAGGGTTAGGGTTAGGGTTAGGGTTAGGAGTTAGGGTTCGGGTTACGGTTAGGGTTAGGGTAAGTGTTAGGGTTAGGGTTAGGGTAAGGGTTAGGGTTAGGATAAGGGTTAGGGTTAGGGTTAGTGTTAGGGTAAGGGTAAGTGTTAGGGTTAGGGTTAGGGTTAGGGTTAGGTTAAGTGTTGGATTAGGGTTAGGGTTAGGTTAATGGTAAGGGTTAGTGTTAGGGTTAGGGTTAGGTTAAGGGTAAGGGTTAGTGTTAGGCTTAGGGTTAGGGTCAGGGTAAGTGTTAGGGTTATGGTTAGAGTTAGGGTTAGTCTAAGGGTAAGGGTTAGGTTTAGGGTTAGGGGTTAGGGTTAAGGTTAGATTTAGGGATAGGGTTAGGGTAAGGGTAAGGGTGAGGTTTAGGATTAGGGTTAGGATTAGGGTTATGTGCAGGGTTAGGATTAGGGTAAGGGTAAGGTTTAGGGTTAGGGTCAGGGTTAGGGTTAAGGTTAGGGTTAGGTTTAGGGTTAGATAAAGGGTAAGGATTAGGGTAAGGGTTAGGGTTTGGGTTAGGGTAAGTTTTGGGTTTAGGGTTAGGGTAAGGATAAGGGTTAGGGTTAGGGTTAGTATTAGAATTAAGTTTAGGGTTAGGGTTAGGTTTAGGGTTAGACTAAGAGTTAGGGTTAGGGTTAGGGTAAGGGTTAGTGTTAGGGTTAGGTTTAGGGTTAGAGGTAGGGTTAGGGTTAGGGTAAGGGTAATTATTAGGGATAGGGTTAGGGTTAGGGGAAGGTTTAGTGTTAGGGTTCGGGTAAGGGTTAGGGTAAGGGTTAGCGTTAGGGTGAGGGTTAGGGTTAGGGTTATGGTAAGGGTAAGTGTTAGGGTTAGGGTTAGGGTTAGGGTAAGGGTAAGCGTTAGGGTTAGGTTTAGGTTTGGGTTTAGGTTTGGGGTTAAGTTTAGGGTTAGGCTTAGTGTAAGGGTAAGGGTTAGGGTTAGGGTTAGGGTTAGTGTTACGGTTAGGGTAAGGCTAAGGGTTAGAGTTAGGTTTAGGGTTTGGGTTAGGGTTAGGGGTTAGGGTTAGGGTTAGAGTTAGGTTAGGGTAAGGGTAAGGGTTAGGTTTAGAATTAAGGTTAGGGTAAGGGTAAGGTTAAGGGTTATGGTTAGGGTTAAGGTTAGGGTTAGTGTTCGGGTTCTGGTTAGGGTAAGGGTAAGGGTAAGAGTTAGGCTTAGGGGTAAGTTTAGGTTTAGGGTTAGGGTTAGGATAAGGGTTAGGGTTAGGGTAAGGGTTAGGGTTACGGTTAGCGTTAGAGTTAGAGGTAGAGTTAGGGTTAGGGTAAGGGTAAGGTTTAGGGTTAGGGTTAGGGTTAGGGTAAGGGGTAGGTTTAGGGGTTAGGGTTAGGGTAGGGTTAGGTTTAGAGTAAGGGTTAGGGTTAGGGTTAGGGTTAGGTTAAAATTAGAGTTAGGATTAGGGTTAGGGTTAAGGTAAGGGTAAGTGTTAGGGTTAGGGTTAGGGTAAGGGGAAGCGTTAGGGTTAGGGTTAGGGTTGGGCTTAGGGTTGGGGTTAAGGTTAGGGTTAGGGATAGGGTAAGGGTAAGGGTTAGGGTTAGGGTTAGCGTTAGGTTTAAAGTTAGAGTTAGGGTAAGGGTAAGCATTAGGGTTAGGGTTAGGGTTAGGTTTAAGGTTAGTGTTAGGGTAAGGGTAAGTCTAAGGGTTAGGTTTAGGGTTAGGGTTAATGTTAGGGTTAGGGTTAGGGTTAGGGTTAGGAGTTAGGATTCAGGTTAGGGTTAGGCATAGGGTAAGGGTTAGGGTTAGGGTTAGGGTAAGGGTTAGGGTTAGGGTTAGGGTTAGGGTAAGGTTAAGTGTTGGATTAGGGTTAGGGTTAGGTTAATGGTAAGGGTTAGTGTTAGGGTTAGGGTCAGGGTAAGTGTTAGGGGTATGGTTAGAGTTAGGTTTAGTCTAAGGGTAAGGGTTAGAGTTAGGGTTAGGTGTTAGGGTTAAGGTTAGATTTAGGGATAGGGTTAGGTTAAGGGTAACGGTGAGGTTTAGGATTAGGGTTAGGATTATGGTTATGTGCAGGGTTAGGATCAGGGTAAGGGTAAGGTTTAGGGTTAGGGTCAGGGTTAGGTTTAAGGTTAGGGTTAGGTTTAGGGTTAGATAAAGGGTAAGGATTAGGGTAAGGGTTAGGGTTAGGGTTAGGGTAAGTTTTGGGTTTAGGGTTAGGGTAAGGATAAGGGTTAGGGTTAGGGTTAGGATTAAAATTAAGTTTAGGGTTAGGGTTAGGGTTAGGGTTAGGGTTAGGGTTAGTCTAAGAGTTAGGGTTAGGGTTAGGTTAAGGGTTAGTGTTAGGGTTAGGTTTAGGTTACAGGTAGGGTTAGGGTTAGGGTAAGGGTAATTATTAGGGATAGGGTTAGGGTTAGGGTAAGGTTTCTTGTTAGGGTAAGGGTAAGGGTTAGGGTAACGGTTAGCGTTAGGGTGAGGGTTAGTGTTAGGGTTAAGGTAAGGGTAAGTGTTAGGGTTAGGGTTAGGGTAAGGGTAAGCATTAGGGTTAGGCTTAGGTTTGGGTTTAGGGTTGTGGTTAAGTTTAGGGTTAGGCTTAGTGTAAGGGTAAGGGTAAGGGTTAGGGTTAGGGTTAGGGTTAGGGTTAGTGTTACGGTTAGGGTAAGGCTAAGGGTTAGATTTAGGTTTAGGGTTAGGGTTAGGGGTTAGGGTTAGGGTTAGAGTTAGGTTAAGGTATGGGTAAGGGTTAGGTTTAGGATTAAGTTTAAGGTAAGGGTAAGGTTAAGGGTTATGGTTAGGGTTGAGGTTAGGGTTAGTGTTAGGGTTATGGTTAGGGTAAGGGTTATTGTAAGAGTTAGGCTTAGGGGTAAGTTTAGGTTTAGGGTTAGGGTTAGGATAAGGGTTAGGGTTAGGTTAAGGGTTAGGGTTACGGTTAGGGTTAGAGTTAGAGGTAGAGTTAGGGTTAGGGTAAGGGTAAGGTTTAGGGTTAGGGTTAGGGTTAGTGTAAGGGGTAGGTTTATGGGTTAGGGTTAGGGCTAGGGTTAGGTTTAGAGTAAGGGTTAGGGTTAGGGTTAGGGTTAGGGTAAAATTAGAGTTAGTATTAGGGTTAGGGTTAAGGTAAGGGTAAGTGTTAGGGTTAGGATTAGGGTAAGGGTAAGCGTTAGGGTTAGGGTTAGGGTTGGGTTTAGGGTTGGAGTTAAGGTTAGGTTTAGGGATAGGGTAAGGGTAAGGGTTAGGGTTAGGGTTAGTGTTAGGTTTAAGGTTAGAGTTAGGGTAAGGGTAAGCATTAGGGATAGGGTTAGGGTTAGGTTTAAGGTTAGTGTTAGGGTAAGGGTAAGTCTAAGGGTTAGGGTTAGGGTTAGGGTTAATGTTAGGGTTAGGGTTAGGAGTTAGGGTTCGGGTTAGGGTTAGGGTTAGGGTAAGGGGTAGGGGTAGGTTTAGGGTAAGGGTTAGGGTTAGGGTAAGGGTTAGGGTTAGGGTTAGTGTTAGGGTAAGGGTAAGTGTTAGGGTTAGGGTTAGGGTTAGTGTTAGGTTAAGTGTTAGATTAGGGTTAGGGTTAGGTTAATGGTAAGTGTTAGTGTTAGGGTTAGGGTTAGGTTAAGGGTAAGGGTTAGTGTTAGGCTTAGGGTTAGGGTCAGGGTAAGTGTTAGGGTTAGGGTTAGAGTTAGGGTTAGTCTAAGGGTAAGGGTTAGGTTTAGGTTTAGGGGTTAGGGTTAAGGTTAGATTTAGGGATAGGGTTAGGGAAAGGGTAAGGGTGAGGTTTAGGATTAGGGTTAGGATTAGGGTTATGTGCAGGGTTAGGGTTAGGGTAAGGGTAAGGTTTAGGATTAGGGTCAAGGTTAGGGTTAAGGTTAGGGTTAGGTTTAGGGTTAGGGAAAGGGTAAGAATTAGGGTAAGGCTTAGGGTTAGGGTTAGGGTAAGTTTTGGGTTTAGGTTTAGGGTAAGGATAAGGGTTAGGGTTAGAGTTAGGATTAGAATTAAGTTTAGGGTTAGGATTAGGGTTAGGGTTAGACTAAGAGTTAGGTTTAGGGTTAGGGTAAGGGTTAGTGTTAGGGTTAGGTTTAGGGTTAGAGGTAGGGTTAGGGTTAGGGTAAGTGTAATTATTAGGGATAGGGTTAGGGTTAGGGTAAGGGTTAGTGTTAGGGTTAGGGTAAGGTTTAGGGTAAGGGTTAGCGTTAGGGTGAGGGTTACGGTTAGGGTTAGGGTAAGGGTAAGTGTTAGGGTTAGGGTTAGGGTTAGGGTAAGGGTAAGCGTTAGGGTTAGGTTTAGGTTTGGGTTTAGGTTTGGGGTTAAGTTTAGGGTTAGGCTTAGTGTAAGGGTAAGGGATAAGGTTAGGGTTAGGGTTAGGGTTAGGGTTAGGTTTAAGGTTAGAGTTAGGGTAAACGTTAGAGTTAGGGTTAGGGTTAGGGTTAGGGAAAAGTTTAGGGTTAGGTTTAGAGTTAGGGTTCGGGTTAGGTGTAGGGTTAGGGTTAGGGTAAGGGTAAGGGTTAGGGTTAGGGTTAGGGTTAGTGTTAGTTTTAGGGTTAAGGTTAGGGTTAGGGTTAGGGTTAGGGTCAGGGTTAGGGTTACGTTTAAGGTTAGAGTTAGGGTAAGGGTAAGGGTTAGGTTTACGGATAGGGTTAGCGTAAAAGTTAGGGTTGGTTTAGGGTTAGGGTTAGCTTAAGGGTAAGGGTTAGGGTTAGGGTTAGGGTTAGGGTTAGTATTAGTTTTAGGGTTACTGTTAGGGTTTGGGTTAGGGTTAGGGTTGGGTTTAGGGTAAGGGAAAGGTTTAGGTTTAGATTTAGTGTTAGGTTTGGGGTTAGGGTTAGGGTTAGGGTTAGAGTTAGAAGTAGGGTTAGGTTAGGGTAAGGGTTAGCGTTAGGGTTAGGGTAAGCGTTAGGGTTAGGGTTAGGGTTAGGGTTAGGTTTAGGGTAAGGGTAAGGGTTAGGTTTAGGATTAAGGTTAGGGTAAGGGTATTGGTTAGGGTTAGGGTTAGGGTGAGGGTTAAGTTTAGGGTTAGTGTTAGGGTTATGGTTAGGGTAAGAGTAAGAGTTAGCCTTAGGGGTAAGGTTAGGGTTAGGGTTAGGTTTAGGCTAAGGGTTAGAGTTAGCGTGAGTGTTCGGGTTAGGTTTAGGGTTAGAGTTAGAGGTACGGTGAGGGTTAGGGTAAGCGTAAGGTTTAGGGTAAGGGTTAGGGTTAGGGTAAGGGGTAGGTTTAGGGGTTAGGGTTAGGGCTAGGGTTAGGTTTAGAGTAAGGTTTAGGGTTAGGGTTAGGGTTAGGGTAAATTAGAGTTAGGCTTAGGGTTAGGGTTAAGGTAAGGGTAAGTGTTAGGGTTAGGGTTAGGGTTGGGTTTAGGGTTGGGGTTAAGGTAAGGGTTAGGGATAGGGTAAGGGTAATGGTTAGGGTTAGGGTTAGGGTTAGGGTTAGGTTTAAGGTTAGAGTTAGGGTAAGGGTAAGGGTTAGGGTTAGGGTTAGTTTTGAGTTTAAGGTTAGGGTTAGGGTAAGGGTAAGTGTAAGGGTTAGGGTTAGGGTTAGGGTTAATGTTAGGGTTAGGGTTAGGGTTAGCGTAAGGGTTACGGTTAGGGTTAGGTTTAGGTTGAAGGTTAGCTTTAGGGTAAGTGTAAGTGTTAGGGATAGAGTTAGGGTTAGGGTTAGGTTTAGGGTTAGGTTTAGGGTAAGGGTAAGGGTTAGGGATAGGGCTAGGTGTAGGGTTAGGGTTAGGGTAAGGGTTAGGGTTAGGGTTAGTGTTAGGTTTAGGGTTAAGTTTGGGGTTAGGGTTAGGGTTAGGGTTAGGGTAAGCTTAAGGGTTAGGGATAGGGATAGGTCCAGTGTTAGGGTTAGGTTAAGGTTTAGGTTTAGGGTTAGTTTTAGGTTTAGGGTTAAGTTTAGGTTAGGGTTAATGTAAGGGTAAGGGTTAGGGTTAGGGTTAGGGTTAGGGTTAGGGGTTAGAGTTAGGGTTAGGGTTAGGTTATGGTTTAGGGTAAGGGTAAGGTTTAGGGTTAGGGTTAGGTTTAGGGTTATGTTTAAGGTTAGAGTTAGGGTAAGGGTAAGCGTTAGGGTTAGGGTTAGGGTTAGGTTTAAGGTTAGTGTTAGGGTAAGGGTAAGTGTAAGGGTTAGGGTTAATGTTAGGGTTAATCTTAGGGTTAGGGGTTAGGTTTCGAGTTAGGGTTAGGGTTAGGGTAAGCTTTAGGGTTAGGGTTAGGGTAAGGGTTAGGGTTAGGGTAAGGGTTAGGGTTAGGGTTAGTGTTAGGGTAATAGTAAGTGTTAGGTTTAGGGTTAGGGTTAGGGTTAGGTTAAGGGTAAGGGTTAGTGTTAGGCTTAAGGTTAGGGTCAGGGTAAGTTTTAGGGTTAGGGTTAGAGTTAGGGTTAGTCTAAGGGTAAGGGTTAGGGTTAGGGTTAGAGGTTAGGGTTAAGTTTAGATTTAGGGATAGGGATAGGGTAAGGGTAAGGGTGAGGTTTAGGATTAGGGTTAGGATTAGGGTTATGTGCAGGGTTAGGGTTAGGGTAAGGGTAAGGTTTACGGTTAGGGTCAGGGTTAGGGTTAAGGTTAGGGTTAGGTTTAGGGTTAGGGAAAGGGTAAGGATTAGGGTAAGGGTTAGGGTTAGGGTTAGGGTAAGTTTTGGGTTTAGGGTTAGGGTAAGGATAATGGTTAGGGTTAGGTTTAGGATTAGAAATAAGTTTAGGGTTAGGGTTAGGGTTAGGGTAAGGGTTAGTGTTAGGGTTAGGTTTAGGGTTAGAGGTAGGGTTAGGGTTAGGGTGAGGGTAAGTATTAGGGATAGGGTTAGGGTAAGGGTTAGTGTTAGGGTTAGGGTAAGGGTTAGAGTAAGGGTTAGCGTTAGGGTGAGGGTTAGGGTTAGGGTTAGGGTTAGGGTAAGTGTAAGTGTTAGGGTTAGGGTTAGGTTAGGGTAAGGGTTAGGGTTAGACTAAGAGTTAGGTTTAGGATTAGGGTAAGGGTTAGTGTTAGGGTTAGGTTTAGGGTTAGAGGTAGGGTTAGGGTTAGGGTAAGGGTAAGTATTAGGGATAGGGTTAGGGTTAGGGTAAGGGTTAGTGTTAGGGTTAGGGTAAGGGTTAGGGTAAGGGTTAGCATTAGCGTGAGGGTTAGGGTTAGGGTTAGGGTAAGGGTAAGTGTTAGGGTTAGGGTTAGGGTTAGGGTAAGGGTAAGTGTTAGGGTTAGGTTTAGGTTTGGGTTTAGGGTTGGGGTTAAGTTTAGGGTTAGGCTTAGTGTAAGGGTAAGGGTTAGGGTTAGGGTTAGGGTTAGGGTTAGGTTTAAGGTTAGAGTTAGGGTAAGGGTAACGGTTAGGGTCAGGGTTAGGGTTAGGGAAAAGTTTAGGGTTAGGTTTAGGGTTAGGGTTCAGGTTAGGTTTAGGGTTAGGGTTAGGGTAAGGGTACGGGTTAGGGTTAGGGTTAGTGTTAGTTTTAGGGTTAAGGTTAGGGTTAGGGTTAGGTTTAGGTTTAAGTTTAGAGTTAGGGTAAGGGTAAGGGTTAGAATTACGGTTAGGGTTAGCGTAAAAGTTAGGGTTAGGTTTAGGGTTAGGGTTAGGGTAAGGGTAAGGGTTAGGGTTAGGTTTAGGGTTAGGGTTAGTATTATTTTTAGGGTTACTGTTAGGGTTTGGGTTAGGGTTAGGGTTGGGTTTAGGGTAAGGGAAAGGTTTAGGTTTAGATTTGGTGTTAGGTTTGGGGTTAGGGTTAGAGTAAGTGTAAGAGTTAGGGTAAGGGTTAGGGTTAGGGTTAGTGTTAGGGTTATGGTTAGGGTAAGGGAAGAATTAGGCTTAGGGGTAAGGTTAGGGTTAGGGTTAGGGTTAGGCTACAGTTTAGGGTTAGGGTAAGGGTTAGGGTTAGGGTTAGGGTTAGAGTTAGAAGTAGGGTTAGGTTAGGGTAAGGGTTAGGGTTAGAGTTAGGGTAAGCGTTAGGGTTAGGGTTAGGGTTAGGGTTAGGGGTTAGGGTTAGGGTTAGGGTTAGGTTTAGGGTAAGGGTAAGGGGTAGGTTTAGGATTAAGGTTAGGGTAAGGGTAAGAGTTAGGGTTAGGGTTAGGGTTAGGGTTAGGGTTAAGATTAGGGTTAGTGTTAGGGTTATGGTTAGGGTAAGTGTAAGAGTTAGCCTTAGGGGTAAGGTTAGGGTTAGAGTTAGGTTTAGGCTAGGGGTTAGAGTTAGGGTAAGGGTTAGGTTTAGGTTTAGGGTTAGAGTTAGAGGTACGGTTAGGGTTAGGGTAAGCGTAAGGTTTAGGGTTAGTGTTAGGGTTAGGGTAAGGGGTAGGTTTAGGGGTTAGGGTTAGGGCTAGGGTTAGGTTTAGAGTAAGGTTTAGGGTTAGGGTTACGGTTAGGGTAAATTAGAGTTAGGCTTAGCATTAAGGTTAAGGTAAGGGTAAGTGTTAGGGTTAGGGTTAGGGTAAGGGTAAGCATTAGGTTTAGGGTTAGGGTTGGGTTTAGGGTTGGGGTTAAGGTTAGGGTTAGGGATAGGGTAAGGGTAATGGTTAGGGTTAGGGTTAGGGTTAGGGTTAGGTTTAAGTTTAGAGTTAGGGTAAGGGTAAGGGTTAGGGTTAGGGTTAGGTTTAAGTTTAAGGTTAGGGTTAGGGTAAGGGTAAGTGTAAGGGTTAGGGTTAGGGTTAGAGTTAATGTTAGGGTTAGGGTTAGCGTTAGGGTAAGGGTTACGTTTAGGGTTAGGTTTAGGTTGAAGTTTAGGTTTAGGGTAAGTGTAAGGGTTAGGGTTAGAGTTAGGGTTAGGGTTAGGTTTAGGGTTAGGTTTAGGGTAAGGGTAAGGGTTAGGGTTAGGGTTAGGTGTAGGGTTAGGGTTAGGGTAAGGGTTAGGGTTAGGGTTAGGGTTAGTGTTAGGTTTAGGGTTAAGTTTGGGGTTAGGGTTAGGGTTAGGGTAAGGGTAAGGGTTAGGGATAGGGATAGGTCCAGGGTTAGGGTTAGGGTAAGGGTTAGGTTTAGGGTTAATTTTAGGTTTAGGGTTAAGTTTAGTTTAGGGTTAGGGAAAGGATAACGGTTAGGGTTAGGGTTAGGGTTAGGGTTTAGGGTTAGGGTTAGGGTTAGGTTATGGGTTAGGGTAAGGGTAAGGTTTAGGGTTAGGGTTAGGTTTAGGGGTTAGGGTTAGGGATAGGGTTAGGGTAAGGGTTAGTGTTCGGTTTAGGGTAAGGGTATGGTTTACGGTTAGGTTTAGTGTTAAATTTGGGGTTAGGGTTAGGGTAAGAGTAAGGGTTAGGGTTAGGGTTAGGTTTAGGGTAAATGTAAGGGTTAGGGTTAGGTTTAGGTTTAGGGTTAAGGTTAGGGTTAGGGTTAGGCTTAGGCAAAGGGTTAGGGTTAGGGTAAGGGTAAGGTTTAGGTTTAGGGTTAGGATTACCATAAGGTTTAGGGTTAGGGTTAGGGTAAGGACTAGGGTTATGGTCAGGGTTAGGCTAAAGTTAGGGTTCGGGTTAGGGTTAGGGTAAGTGTAAGTGTTAGGGTTAGGTTTAGGGTAACGGTAAGCGTTAGGATTAGGGTTAGGGTTAGGTTTAGGTTTGGGGTTAAGGTTAGAGTGAGGGTTATTGTAAGGGTAAGAGTTAGAGTTAGGTTTAGGGTTAGGGTTAGGGTTAAGGTTAGGGTTAGGGTTAGGGTTAGGGTAAGGGTTAGGGTTAGGGTTAGGGTAAGGGTAAGTGTTAGGGTTAGGTTTAGGGTTAGGGTTAGTGTTAGGGTAAAGGTTAGCGTTAGGGTTAAGGTTATGTTTAGGGTAAGGGTAAGGTATAGGATTAGGTTTAGGGTTAGGGTTAGGGTAAGGGTTATGGTTAGGGTTACGGTTAGGGTTAAATTTAGGGTTCGGGTTAGGGTAAGTTTAAGGCTTAGGTTAGGGTTAGGGTTAGGGTTAGGTTTAGGGTGAGGGTAAGGTTTAGGATTAGAGTTATGGTTAGGTTTAGGTTTAAGGTTAGTGTTAGGGTAATTGTAAGGTTTAGGTTTAGGGTAGGATTAGGGTTAAGGTTAGGGTTAGGCTTAGGTTAGGGTTAGGGTAAGGGTAAGGTGAAGTTTTAGGTTTGGGTTTAGGGTTATTGTTAGGGTTAATGTTAGGTTAAGAATTAGGTTTAGGGTTAGGGTTAGCATTAAGTTTAGGGTTAGAGTTAGGTATGGGTAAGGGTTAGGGTTAGGGTTAGGGTAAGGGTAAGGGTTAGGATTAGGGTAAGGTTTAGGGTAAGGGTTAGGGGTAGGGGTAGGTTTAGGGTTAGGTTCAGGGTTAGGGTTAGGGTAAGTGTAAGGGTTAGGGTTAGGTTTAGGTTAAGAGTTAGGGTTAGGGTTAGGGTTAGGGTTAAGTTTAATGTTAGGTTTAGGGTTAGGGTAAGGTTTAGGGTAAGGGTAAGTGTTAGGGTTAGGGTTAGGGTTAGGTTAAAGTTAGGGTTACGGTAAGGGTAAGGGTGAGGGTTAGGGTTAGGGTTGAGGTAAAGGTTAGGGTTAGGTTTAGGGTTAGGGTTAGGGTTAGGGTTAGGGTAAGGTTAAGGTTAGGGTTAGTGTTATGGTTAGGGTTAGGTTTAGGGTAAGGGTAAGGTTTAGGGTTAGGGTTAGGGTTAGGGTTAAGGTTAGGTTTAGGTTTAAGTTTAGGGTTAGGCTTAGGGTAAGTGTAAGGTCTAGGGTTAAGGTTAGGGTAGGGTTAGGTTTAGGGTAAGGGTAAGGGTTAAGGTTCGGTTTAGGGTTAGGGTTAGGTTTAGGTTTAGGTTTAGGGTTAGGGTTAGCTTTAGGGTAAGAGTAAGATTTAGGGTTAGGGTTAGGGTTAAGGGTAGTGTTAGGGTTAGGGTTAGGGTTAGGGTTAGGGTTAGGGTTAGGGTAAGGATTAGGGTTAGGTTTAGGTTTAGGGATAGTGTAAGGGTAATGGTAAGGGTAAGCTTTAGGGTTAGGGTTAGGGTTAGGTTTAGGGTTAGGGAAGTGTAAGGGTTAGGGTTAGGGTTAGGGTTAGGGTTAGGGTAAGGATTAGGGTTAGGGTTAGGGTTAAGGTGAGGGTTAGGTTTAGGGTTAGGGTTAGCGTTAAGGTTAGGGTTAGGGTTAGGGTAAGGGTAAGGGTTAGGGTTAGGGTTAGCGTTAGGGTAAGGATAAGGGTTAGGGTTAGGGTCAGGTTTAGGTTTAAGGTTAGGGTTAGGTTAATGGTAAGGGTTAGGGTTAGGGTTAGGGTTATGGTTAGGGTTAGTGTTAGGGATATGTTTAAGGTTAGGGTTAGGGTAAGGGTAAGGGTTAGGGTTAGGGTTACGGAGAGGTTTAGGGTTAGGGTTATGGTTAAGGTAAGGGTAAGGGATAGGGTTAGCTTTAGGGTTAGGGTTAGGGTAAGGGTTAGGGTTAGGTTTAGGGTAAAAGTAAGGTTTAGGGTTAGGGTTAGTGTTAGGGTTAGATTTAGGGTTAGGGTTAGGGTTAGGGTTAGGGTTAGGTTAAGGTTTTGGGTTAAGTTTAGTGTTAGAGTTAGGGTAAAGGTAAGGGTTAGGGTTACGGTTAGGTTTAGGGTAAGGGTAAGGGTTAGGGTTAGCGTTAGGGTGAGGGTTAGGGTTAGGGTTAGGGTTTAGGGTTCACGTTAGGGTTAGGGTTAGGGTAAGGGTTAGGGTTAGGGTTATGGTAAGTGTTAGGGTTAGGGTAAGGATTAGGGTTAGGGTTAGTGTTAGGGAATGGGTAAGTGTTAGGGTTAGGGTTAGGGTTAGGTTTAGGTTTAGGGTAAGGGTAAGTGTTGGGTTAGGGTTAGGGTTAGGTTAAGGGTAAGGGTTAGTTTTAGGGTTAGGGTAAGGGTTAGTGTTAGGGTTAGGTTTAGGTTTAGAGGTAGGGTTAGGGTTAGGGTAACAGTAAGGGTTAGGGATAGGGTTAGGGTTAGGGTAAGTGTTAGTGGTAGGGTTAGGATAAGGGTTAGGGTAAGGGTTAGCCTTAGGGTTAGGGTTAGGGTTAGTGTAAGTGTAAGTGTCAGGGTTAGGGTTAGGGTTAGGGTAAGGGAAAGCGTTAGGTTTAGAGTTAGTTTTGGGTTTAGGGTTAGGGCTACGTTTAGGGTTAGCGTTAGCGTAAGGGTAAGGGTTAGGGTTAGGGTTAGGGTTAGGTTTAAGGTTAGAGTTAGGGTAAGGGTAAGGGTTAGGGTAAGGGTTAGGGTTAGGGTTAGCGTAAAATTTAGGGTTAGGGTTAGTGTTAGGGTTAGGGTTAGTGTTAGTTTTAGGGTTAAGGTTAGGGTGAGGGTTAGGGTTAGGGTTAGGTTTAAGGTTAGAGTTAGGGTAAGGGTAAGGGTTAGGATTAGGGTTACAGATAGCGTAAAGGTTAGGTTTAAGTTTAGGGTTAGGGTTAGGGTAAGGGTTAGGGTTAGGGTTAGGGTTAGTATTAGTTTTAGGGTTAAGGTTAGGGTTAGGGTAAGGTTTAGGGTTAGGGTTAGGGATAGGGTAAGGGGTAGGTTAGGGGTTAGGGTTAGGCCGGGGTTAGGTTTAGAGTAACGGTTAGGTTGAGGGTTAGGGTTAGGGTAAAATTAGAGTTAGGATTGCGTTAGGGTTAAGGTAAGGATAAGTGTTAGGTTTAGGGTTAGGATTAGGGTTACGGTAAGGGTCAGCGTTAGGTTTAGGGTTAGTGTTGGGTTAGGGTTAGGGTTAGGGTTAGGTTTAGGGTAAGGGTAAGGTTTAGGGTTAGGGTTAGTTCCAGGATTAGGGTTAGGGTAAGGGTTAGGTTTAGGGTTAGTGTTAGGTTTAGGGTTAAATTTAGGTTAGGGTTAGAATAAGGGTAAGGGTTAGGGTTAGGTTTAGGGTTAGGGGTTAGGGTTAGGGTTAGGGTAAGGGTAAGTGTTAGGGTTAGGTTTAGGTCCAGGGTTAGGGTTAGGGTTAGGGTTAGGGTTAGGGTTAGGGTAAGGTTTAGTGTTAGGGTTAGGGATAGGGTAAGGGGTAGGTTAGGGGTTATGGTTAGGCCGGGGTTAGGTTTAGAGTAAGGGTTAGGTTTAGGGTTAGGGTTAGGGTAAAATTAGAGTTAGGATTGCGTTAGGGTTAAGGTAAGGATAAGTGTTAGGTTTAGGGTTAGGATTAGGGTTACGGTAAGGGTAAGCGTTAGGGTTAGGGTTAGGGTTTGGTTTAAGGTCTCGGTTAAGATTAGGGTTAGGGTTAGGGTTAGGGTAAGGGTTAGGGTTAGGTTTAAGGTTAGAGTTAGGGTAAGGTTAAGGGTTAGGGTTAGGGTTAGGGTTAGGTTTAGGGTTAGGGTTAGGCTTAGGTTTAGGTAAAGGGTAAGGGTTAGGGTTGTGGTTAGGGTTAGGGTTAGGTTTAGGGTTAGGTTTAGGGTAAGGGTAAGGTTTAGGGTTAGGGTTAGTTCCAGGGTTAGGGTTAGGGTAAGGGTTAGGGTTAGGGTTAGTGTTAGGTTTAGGGTTAAATTTAGGGTTAGGGTTAGAATAAGGGTAAGGGTTAGGGTTAGGTTTAGGGTTAGGGGTTAGGGTTAGGGTTAGGGTAAGGGTAAATATTAGGGTTAGGGTTAGGTCCAGGGTTAGGGTTAGGGTAAGGGTTAGGGTTAGGGTTAGTTTTAGGTTTAGGGTTAAGTTTAGGTTATGGTTAGGGTAAGGGTAAGGGTTAGTGTTAGGGTTAGGGTTAGGTCATGGATTAGGGTTAGGGGTTAGGGTTAGGGTTAGGGTAAGGGTAAGGTTTACGGATAGGGTTAGTATAAGGTTTAGGGTTAGGGTTAGGGTAAGGATTAGGGTTAGGGCTAGGGTTAGGGTAAGGGTTAGGTTTAGGGTTAGGGTTATCATTAAGGTTAGGTTAAGGGTTAGGGTTAGTGTTACGGTTAGGTTAAGGCTAAGTGTTAGAGTTAGGGTTAGGGTTAGGTTTTAGGGTTAGGGTTAGGGTTAGGTTAAGGGTAAGGGTTAGGTTAGGGTTAGGGTTAGTGTTAAGGTTAGGGATAGTGTTAGGGTTATGGTTAGGGTAAGGGTAAGAGTTAGGCTTAGGGGTAAGGATAGGTTAGGGTTAGGGTTAGGCTAAGGGTTAGGGTTTTAAGGGTTAGGGTTAGGGTTAGGGTTAGAGTCAGAGGTAGGGTTAGGGTTAAGTTAAGTGTAAGGATTAGTGTTAGGGTTATGGTTAGGGTAAGGAGTAGGTTTAGGGGTTAGGGATAGGGCTAGGGTTAGGTTTAGAGTAAGTGTTAGTTTTAGGGTTAGGGTTACGGTAAAATTAGTTAGGATTAGGGTTATGGTTAAGGTAAGGCTAAGTGTTAGGGTTAGGGGTAGGGTAAGGGTAAGCTTGAGGGTTATGGTTAGGGTTGGGTTTAGGGTTTGGGTTAAGGTTAGGGTTAGGGATAGGGTAATGGTTAGGTTTAGGGTTAGGGTTAGGTTTAGGGTAAGGGTAAGGGTTAGGGTTAGGGTTAGGTCCAGGGTTAGGGCTAGGGTTAGGGTTAGTGTTAGGTTTAGGGTTAAGTTTAGGTTAGGGTTAGGGTAAGGGTAAGGGTTAGGGTTATGGTTATTGTTAGGGGTTAGTGTTAGGGTTAATGTTAGGTTATGGGTTAGAGTAAGGGTAACGTTTAGGGTTAAGTTTAGGGCTAGGGGTTAGGGTTAGGGTTAGGGATAGGGTTAGGTAAGGGTTAGGATTAGGTTTAGTGTAAGGGTAAAGTTTAGGGTCAGGTTTCGTGTTAGGTTTGGGGTTAGGGTTAGGGTAAGAGTAAGGGTTAGGGTTCTGGTTAAGGTTAGGGTTAGGCAAAGGGTTAGGGTTAGGGTTAATGTAAGTGTTAGGGTAAGGGTTAGGGTTAGAGGTAGGGTTAGGGTTACGGTAAGGGTAAGGTTTAGGTTTAGGGTTAGGGTTAGCGTAAGGATTAGGCTTAGGGGTAAGGGTTAGGGTTAGGGAAAGGGTAAGTGTTAGGGTTAGGGTTAGGGTTAGGGTAAGGATAAGCATTAGGGTTAGGGTTAGGGTTAGGTTTGGGGTTGGGGTTAAGGTTAGGGTGAGGGTTAGGGTAAGGGTAAGGATTAGGATTAGGGTTAGGGTTAGGGTAAGGGTTAGGGTTAGGGTTAGGTTTAGGGTTAGGTTTAGGGTTAGGGTTAGTTTAAGTGTAAGGGTTAGGGTAAGGTTTAGGTTTAGATTTAGGGTTAGGGTAAGGGTTAGGGTTAGGGTTAAGGTTAGGGTTAGGGTTAGGGTTAGGGTAAGTGTAAGGGTTAGGGTTAGGGTTAGGGTTAGGTTAAAGTTAGGGTTAGGGTGAGGGTAAGGGTTAGGGTTAGGGTTAGGGTTAAGGTAAAATTTAGGGTTAGGTTTAGGGTTAGTGTTAGGGTAAGGGTAAGGTTAGGGTTAGTGTTAGGGTTAGGGTTAGATTTAGGGTTAGGGTTAGGGTAAGGGTAAGGTTTAGGGTTAGGGTTAGGGTTAGGGTTAAGTTTAGGGTTAGGGTTAGGTTTACGGATAGGGTAAGGTTAAGGGTAAGGTTTAGGGTTAGGGTTAGGTTTTGGGGTAGGAAAGGATAAGGGTTAGGGTTAGGGTTAGGGTTATGATTAGGGTAAGGATTAGGGTTAGGGTTATGGTTAGGGTAAGGGTTAGGTTTAGGGTTAGGGTTAGCATTAAGGTTAGGGTTAGGGTTAGGGTAAGGGTAAGGGTGAGGGTTAGGGTTAGCATTAGGGTAAGGGTAAGGGTTTGGGTTAGGGTTAGGCTTCAGGTAATGGTAAAGGTTAGGGTTAGGGTTAGGGTTAGGGTTAGGGTTAGGTTTAGGGTTAGGGTTAGGTTTAGGGTAAGGGTAAGTTTTAGGGTTAGGGTTAGGGTAAGTGTTAGGGTTAGGATTAGGGTTAGGGTAGGGGATTGGGTAAGTGTTAGTGTTAGGGTTAGAATAGGGGTATAGGTTAGGGTTATCGTTAGGGGTTAGGGTTAGGGTTAGGGTTAGGGTGAGGGTTACGGTTAAGGGAAGGGTAAGGGTTAGGGGTAGGGTTAGGGTTAATGTTAGGTTTAGGGTTAGGGTTAGGGTAAGGGCAATTGTTAGGGTTAGGGTTAGGGTGAAGTTTAGGGTTAGGATTAGGATTAGGTTTAGGGTTAGGGTTATGGTTACGGTAAGTGTAAGGGTTAGGGTTAAGGTTAGGTTTAGGTTAGGGTTAGGGTTAGGGTTAGAGTTAGGTTTAGGGTTAGGTTAAGGTTAAGGGTTAGGGTTAGGTTTATGTTTAGGTTTATGTTAATGGTTAAGGTTAGGGGTTAGGGTTAGGGTTAGGGTTAAAGTTAGGGCAATGTTTAGGATTAGGGTTACGGTTAGGGTAAGGGTTAGGGTTAGGGTTAGGGTAAGTGTTAGGGTTAGGGTTAGGGTTAGGGTAAGGGTTAGGGTTAGGTTTAGGGTAAGTGTTAGTGTTAGGGTTAGTGTTAGGGTTAGGGTTAGGGTAAGGGATAGGGTTAGCGTTAGGGTAACGGTACGGGTTGGGGTTAAGGTTAGGGTTAGGTTTAGGTTTAGGGTTTGGGTTAGGGTAAGGGTAAGGGTTAGGGTTAAGGTAAGGGTTAGCGTTAGTTTTAGGATTAGGGTTATGGTTAGTGTAAGGATAAGTGTTAGGGTTAGGATTAGTTTTAGGGTTAGGGTAAGGGTTAGGGTAAGAGTTAGTGTTAAGGTTAGGGTTAGGGTTAGTTTTAGGGTTAGGGTTAGTGTTAGGGTTAAGGTTAGGGTTACGGTTAGTTTTAGGGTTAGGGTTAGGTTTAGGGTAATGGTAAGAGTTAGAGTTAGGATTAGGGTTAGGGTTAGAAAAAGGGTTAGGGTTAGGGTTAGGGTTAGAGTTAGGGTAAGGGTAAGTTTTAGGGTTAAGGTTAGCGTTAGGGTTAGGGTAAAAGTTAGGGTTAGATTTAGCGTTGGGGTTAGGGTTAGGGTAAGGGTAAGAATTAGGGTTAGGATTAGGGTTAGGGTTAGGGTAAGGGTTAGGGTTAGGGTTAGGGTTAGGTTTCGAGTTAGGGTAAGGATAAGTTTTATGGTTGGGGTTAGGGTTAGGGTTAGGGTAAGGGTTAGGGTTAGGTTTGGCTTTGGGGTTAAGGTTATGGTTATGGTTAGGGTTAGGGTTAGGGTAAGGGTAAGGGTTAGGGATAAGGTTAGGGTTAAGTTTAGGGTTAGGGTTAGGGTAAGTGTTAGGGTTATGGTTAGGGTAAGGTTTAGGGTTAGGGTTAGGTTTAGGGTTAGGGTAAGGGTAAATGTTAGGGATAGGGTTAGGGTTAGGGTTAGTGTTAGGATAAGGGTAAGGGTTATGGTTATGGTTATGGTTAGGGTTAGGGTTAGGTTTAGGGTTCGGGGTTAGGGTTAGGGTTAGGGTTAGGGTTAAGTTTAGGGTCAGGGATAGGTTAAGGGTAAGGGTTAGGGTTAGGTTTAGGGTTATGGTTAAGTTTCGGGTTATGGATAGTGTTAGGGTAAGGGTTAGGGTTAGGGTTAGGTAAGGGTTAAGGTTAGGGTTAGGGTTAGGGTTAAAGTTACGTTTAGGTTTATGGTACGGGTAAAGTGTAGGGTTAGTGTTAGTGTTACAGTGAGGGTTAGGGTTAGGGTTAAGGTAAGGTACGGGTTAGGGTTAGTGTTAGGGTTATGGTTAGGGTAAGGGTTAGAGTTAGGTTTAGTGTAAGGGTAAGGTTTTGGGTTAGGGTTGGGTGTAGTGTTAGTGTTAGGGTTAGGGTAAGGGTAAGGGTTAGGGTTAGGGTTAGGGTTATGTTTAGGATTAGAGTAAGGGTAAGGGTTAGGGTTAGAGTTAGGGTTAGGGTAAGGGTTAGGGTTATGGTTATGGTCAGGTTTAGTCTAAGGGTAAATGTTACGGTTAGGGTTAGGGTTAGGGTTAGGATAAGGTTAAGGGTTAGTGTTAGGGTTAGGGTTAGGGTAAGGCTTAGGGTTAGCGTTAGGGTAATGGTAAGGGTTAGGGTTAAGGTTAGGGTTAGGTTTAGGTTTAGGATTAGGGTTAGGGTAAGGGTAAGGGTTAGGGTTAAGGTTAGGTTTAGGTTTAGTTTTAGGATTAGGGTTATTTTTAGGGTAAGGGTTAGGGTTAATGTTAGGGTTAGGGTTAGGGTTATGGTTAGGGTAAGGGTAAAAGTTAGGGTTAGGATTAGGGTTAGGGTTAGGGTAAGGGTTAGGGTTAGGGTTAGAGTTAAGGTAAGGGTAAGTTTTAGGGTTAGGGTTAGTGTTAGGGTTACGGTAATAAGGTTAGATTTAGCGTTGGGGTTAAGGTTAGGTTTAGGGTTAGGGTAAGGGTAAGGGTTAGGGGTAGGGATAGGGTTAGGGTAAGGGTTAGGGTTAGGATAGGGTTTAGGGTAAGTTTAGGGTTAGGGTTAGGGTTAGGGTAAGGGTTAGGGTTAGGGTTAGGGTTAGGATAAGAGTTAGGGTTAGGGTTAGGGTTAGAGTTAGGGTAAGGGTAAGTTTAAGGGTTAGGGTTAGGGTTAGGGTTACGGTTACCGTTAGGTTTAGGGTTAGGGTTAGCCTGGGGTTAAGGTTAGAGTTAGGGTTCGGGTAAGGGTTAGGGTTAGGGTTATTGTTAGATTTAGGGTTAGGCTAAGGGTAGGGTTAGCGTTAGGTTTAGGGTTAGGTGTTAGGGTTAGGGTTATTGTTAGGTTTAGGGTTAGGGTTAGGGTAAGGGTTAAGGTTAGGAAAGGGTAAGGGTTAGCGTTAGGGTTAGGGTTAGGTTAAGGATTAGGGTTAGGGTTAGGGTAAGGGTAAAATATGGGTTAGGGTTAGGGTTTGGGTAAGTGTTAGGGTTAGGGTTCGCGTTAGGTTTAGGGTTTTGGTTACGGTAAGGTTAAGGGTTAGGGTTGGGGTTAGGGTTAGGGTTAGGTTTAGGGTTAGGTTTAGGTTTACAGTTAGGGTAAGGGTAAGGGTTTGGGTTAGGGTTAGGTTTAGGACAGGGTAACAGTTAGGGTTACGGTTAGGGTTAGGGTAAGGATTAAGGTTAGGGTTAGGGTTAGGGTAAGGTTTAGGGTTAAGGTTAGGGTTAGTAGTAAGGTTAGGGTTAGGGTAAGGGTAATGGTTAGGGTTAGGGTTAGGGTTATGGTTAGGGTTAGGGGTTATGGTTAGGGTTAAGTTTAGGGTTAGGGTTATGGTAAGGATAAGACTTAGGGTTAGGGATAGGGTTAGGGTTTGGGTTACTTTTAGGGTTTGGGTTAGGTTAAGGGTTAGGTTTAGGTTTAGGGTTATGGTTAAGGTGAGGGTTAGATTTAGGGTAAGGGTAAGGGTTAGGATTAGGGTGAGGGTCAGGGTTAGGGTAATTGTTACCTTTAGGTTTAGGGTTAGGGTTAGGTTTAGGGTTAGAGTTAGGGTTAGGGTAAGGGTAAGGGTTAGGGTTAAGGTAGGGTTAGGGTTAGCATTAGGGTTAGGGTTAATGTTAGGGTGAGGGTGAGGGTAAGGTTAAGGGTTAGGGTTAGGTTTAGGGTTAGGGTTAGGGTAAGGGTAAGGGTTAGAGTTAGGGTTAGGGTTAAGGTTAGGGTTAGGTTTAGGGTTAGCGTTAGGATTAGGGTAAGGGTAAGGGTTAGGGTTAGGATTAGGGTTAGGGTTAGGGTTAGGGTAATTGTTACCGTTAGGTTTAGGGTTAGGTTTAGGGTTAGGGTAAGGGTAAGGTTTAGGGTTAAGGTAGGGTTATGGTTAGCGTTAGGGTTAGGGTTAATGTTAGGGTGAGGGTGAGAGTAAGGTTAAGGGTTAGGGTTAGGTTTAGGGTTAGGGTTAGGGTAAGGGTAAGGGTTACAGTTAGGGTTAGGGTTAAGTTTAGGGTTAGGATTAGGGTAAGGGTAAGTGTTAGGGTTAGGATTAGGGTTAGGGTTAGGGTAAGGGTTAGGGTTAGGGTTAGTGTTAGGTTTAGGGTTAGGGTTAGGGTAAGGGTAAGCGTTAGGGTTAGGGTTAGGGTTAAGGTTAGGTTAGGGTTAGGGTTAGGGTAAGGGTTAGGGTTACGGTTAGGGTAAGGGTTACGGTTAGGGTTAGGGTTAGGGTTAGGGATAGGGTTAGAGTTAGGTTTAGGGTTAGGGTAAGGTTCAGGGTTAGGGTTAGGGTAAGGATTAGGGTTATGTTAAGGGTTAGGGTTAGGGGTTGGGGTTAGGGTTAGGGTTAGGGTTAGGGTAAATATTAGGGTTAGGGTTAGGGAAATGGTAAAGGTTAGGGTTAATGTTAGGGTTAGGTTTAGGTTTAGGTTTAGGTTTAGGGTTAGGGTTATGGAAGGGTAAGGGTTAGGGTTAAGGTTACGGTTAGGGTTAGTTTTAGGGTTAGGGATAGGGTTAGGGTTAGGGTAAGGTAAGAGTTAGGGTTAGGATTAAGGTTAGGGTTAGGGTAAGGGTTAGGGTTAGGGTTAGGGTTAGAGTTAGGGTAAGGGTAAGTTTTAGGGTTAGGGTTAGCGTTAGGGTTAGGGTAAAAGTTAGGGTTAGATTTAGAGTTGGGGTTAAGGTTAGGTTTAGGGTTAGGGAAAGGGTAAGGGTTAGGGTTAGGGTTAGGGTTAGGGTAAATGTTAGGGTTAGGGTTAGGGTTAGGGTTAGGGTAAGGGTAAGGGTTAGAGTTAGGGTTAGGGTTAGGGTAAGTGTAAGGTTTACGATTAGGTTTAGGGTTCGCGTTATGTTTAGGCTTTGGGTTAGGGTAAGGGTAAGGGTTAGGTTTAGGGTTAGGTTTAGGGTTAGGTTTACGGTTAGGGTAAGAGTACCGGTTAAGGTTAGGGTTAGTGTTAGGAAAAGGGTAAGGGTTAGGGTTAGGGTTAGGGTAAGGATTAGGGTTAGTGTTAGGGTTAGGGTAAGGGTTAGGGTTAGTGTTAGAGTTAGTATTAAGGTTAGGGTTCTGGTAAGAGTAAGGGTTACGGTTAGGGTAAGGGTTATGGTTATGGTTAGGGGTTATGTTTAGGGTTAGGTTTAGGGACAGGGTTAGGGTAAGGATAAGAGGTAGGGTTAGGGATAGGGTTAGGGTTCGGATTCGGTTTAGGGGTAGGGTTAGATTAAGGGTTAGGGTTAGGTTTAGTGTTATGGTTAAGGTTATGGTTAGGGTAAGGGTAAAGTTTAGGCTTAGGATTAGGGCCAGGGTTATTGTTAGGGTAAGGGTTAGGGTTAGTGTTACCGTTAGGTTTAGGTTTAGGGTTAGGGTTAGGGTTAGGGTAAGGGTAAGGGTTACGGTTAAGGTTAGGGTTAGAGTTAGGATTATGGTTAGGGTATGGTCAGGGTAAGGGTTACGGTTAGGTTTAGGGTTAGGGTTAGGGTAAGGGTAAGGGTTAGGTTTAGGGTTAGGGTTAGGTTTAGGGTTAGGGTGATGGTTAGGGTTAGGGTAAGGATAAGGGTTAGGGTTTTGGTTATGGTTATGGTTAGGGTTAGGGTTAAGGTTAGGGTTAGGGTTAGGGTAAGGGTAAGTGTTAGGGTTAGGGTTAAGATTAGGGTTAGGGTAAGGGTAAGGGTAAGGGTTAGGGTTAGGGTTATGTTTAGGGTAACGGTTAGGTTTAGGGTTAGGGTAAGGGTATGTGTTAGGGTTAGGTTTAGGGTTAGGGTTAGGATAAGGGTAAGGGTTAGGGTTAGGGTTAGGGTTAAGGTTAGGGTTAGGGTTAGGGTTAGGGTAAGTGTTAGGTTTAGGGTTAGGGTAAGGGTTAGGGTTCGGGTTAGGTTAGAGTTAGGGTTAGGTTTAAGGAAAGGTTAAGGGGTAGGGTTAGTGGATATGGTTAAGGTTAGCGTTAGGGTTAGGGTTAGCGTTAGGGTAAGGGTAAGGGTTTGGGTTAGGGTTAAGTTAAGGGTAAGGGCTAGGGTTAGTGTTAGGGTTATGGTTACGGTAAGGTTTAGGGTTAGGTTTAGTGTAAGGGTCATGTTTAGTGTTAGGCTAAATGTAGTGTTAGGTTTAGGGTAAGGGTTAGGGTAAGGGTTAGGGTTAGGGTTAGTTTAAGGGTAAGAGTTAGGGTTAGGGTTAGGGTTATGTTTAGGATTAGGGTAAGGGTAAAGGTTAGGGTTAGAGTTAGGGTTAAGTAAACGTTTAGGGTTAGGGTTAGGTTTAGGGTTAGGGTAAGGTTCACTGTTAGAGTTAGGGTTAGGGTTAGGGTTAGAATAAGGGTAAGGGTTAGGGTTAGGGTTAGGGTTACGGGTTAGGGTTAGTGTTAGGGTTAGGTTTAGGGTTAGGGTAAAGGTAAGGGTTAGGTTTAGGGTTAGGGTTAGTGTTAGGTTTAGGGTTAGGGTTTGGGTTAGGGTAAGGGTAAGGGTTAGGGATAGGGTTACTGTTAGGGTTGAGGTTAGGGTTATGGTTAGGGTTAGGGTTAGGAGTTAGGGTTAGGGTTAGGGTTAGCGTTAGGGCAAGATTTAGGGCTAGGTTTAGGGTTAGGGTAAGGGTTAGGTTTGGGTCAGGGTTAGGGTAAGTGTTAGTGTTAATGTTAGGGTTAGGGTTAGGGTTAGGTGTAGGGTAAGGGTTAGGGTTAGGGTTAGGGTAACGGTAAGGGTTAGGGTTAAGGTTAGGGTTAGGTTTATGTTTAGGGTTTGGGTGAGGGTAAGGGTTAGGGTTAGGGTTAGGGTTAGGGTAAGGGTAAGGTTTACGGTTAGGGTTAGGGTTCGCGTTAGGTTTAGGCTTTGGGTTAGGGTTAAGGTAAGGGTTAGCATTAGTTTTAGGATTAGGGTTATGGTTAGGGTAAGGATAAGGATTAGGTTTAGGATTAGTGTTAGAGTTAGGGTAAGGGTTATGGTAAGAGTTAGGGTTAAGGTTAGGGTTAGGGTTAGGGTTAGTTTTAGGGTTAGGGTTAGTGTTAGGGTTAAGGTCAGGGTTAGGGTTAGTTTTAGGGTTAGGGTTAGGGTTAGGGTAAGGGTAAGAGTTAGAGTTAGGAATAGGGTTAGGGTTAGGATAAGGGTTAGGGTTAGGGTTAGGGTTAGAGTTAGGGTAAGGGTAAGTTTTAGGGTTAGGGATAGCATTAGGGTTAGGGTAAAAGTTAGGGTTAGATTTAGCGTTGGGGTTAGGGTTAGGGTAAGGGTAAGAAATAGGGTTAGGATTAGGGTTAGGGTTAGTGTAAGGTTTAGGGTTCGGGTTAGGGTTAGCTTTCGAGTTAGGGTAAGGATAAGTTTTATGTTTAGGGTTAGGGTTAGGGTTAGGGTAAGGATTAGCGTGAGGTTAAGGGTTAGGGTTAGGGGTTGGGGTTAGGTTTAGGGTTAGAGTTAGGGTAAATGTTTGGGTTAGGGTTAGGGTAACGGTAAAGTTTAGGATTAATGTTAGGGTTAGGTTTAGGTTTAGGGTTAGGGTTATGGAAGGGTAAGGGTTAGGATTAAGGTTACAGTTAGGGTTAGTTTTAGGATTAGGGTTATGGTTAGGGTAAGGGTAACGGTTAGGTTTAGGATTAGTGTTAGGGTTAGGTAAGGGTTATGGTTAGGGTTAGGGTTAAGGTTAAGGTTAAGGTTAGTTTTAGGGTTAGGGTTAGGGTTAGGGTTAGGGTAAGGTAAGAGTTAGGGTTAGCATTAAGGTTAGGGTTAGGGTAAGGGTTAGGGGTAGGGTTAGGGTTAGGGTTAGGGTAAGTGTTAGGGTTAGGGTTAGGGTTAGGGTTAGGGTAAGGGTAAGGGTTAGGGTTAGGGTTAGGGTTAGGGTAAGGGTAAGGTGTACGGTTAGGGTTAGGGTTCGCGTTAGGTTTAGACTTTGGGTTAGGGTAAGGGTAAGGGTTAGGTTTAGGGTTAGGGTTAGGGATAGGTTTACGGTTAGGGTAAGAGTAATGGTTAAGGTTAGGATTAGTGTTAGGAAAAGGGTAAGGGTTAGGGTTAGGGTTAGGGTAAGGATTAGGGTTAGTGTTAGGGTTAGGGTAAGGGTTAGGGTTAGGGTTAGGGTTACTCTTAAGGTTAGGGTTCTGGTAAGAGTAAGGGTTAGGGTTAGGGTTAGCGTAAGGGTTATGGTTAGGGTTATGGTTAGGATAGGGGTTAGGGTAAGTTTAGGGTTAGGGTTAGGGTTAGGGTTAGGGGTTAGGGTTAGTGTTAGGGTTAGTGTAAGGGTTAGGGTTAGGGTTAGGGTTAGGTTTAGAGTTAGCGTAATGATAAGTTTAAGTGTTACGGTTAGGGTTAGCGTGGGGTTAAGGTTAGAGTTAGGGTTCGGGTAAGGGTTAGGGTTAGGATTAGGGTTAGGGTTAGGCTAAGGGTAAGGGTTAGCGTTAGGTTTAGGGTTAGGTGTTAAGGTTACGGTTAGTGTTAAGGTTAGGTTAAGGGTTAGGGTTAGGGTAAGGGTTAGGGTTAGGAAAGGGTAAGGGTTAGCGTTAGGGTTAGGGTTAGGTTAAGGATTAGGGTTAGAGTTAGGGTAAGGGTAAGGCTTAGGGTTAGGGTTAGGGTTTGGTTAAGTGCTAGGGTTAGGGTTCGCGTTAGGTTTAGGGTTTTGGTTACGGTAAGGGTAAGGGTTAGGTTGGGGTTAGGGTTAGGGTTGGGTTTAGGGTTAGGTTTAGGTTTATGTTTAGGGTAAGGATAAGGGTTTGGGTTAGGGTTAGGGTTAGGAAAGGGTAACAGATAGGGTCACGGTTAGGGTTAGGGTAAGGATTATGGTTAGGGTTAGGGTTAGGGTAAGGTTTAGGGTTACGGTTAGGGTTAGTAGCAAGGTAAGGGTTAGGGTAAGGGTAATGGTTAGGGTTAGGGTTACGGTTATGGTTAGGGTTAGGCGTTATGGTTAGGGTTACGTTTAGGGTTAGGATTATGGTAAGGCTAAGACTTAGGGTTAGGGATAGGGTTAGGGTTTGGGTTACGTTTAGGGTTTGGGTTAGGTTAAGGGTTAGGTGAGGGTTACATTTAGGGTAATTGTTACCATTAGGTTTAGGGTTAGGGTTAGGGTTATGGTTAGGGTTAGGGTTAGGGTAAGGGTAAGGGTTAGGGTTAAGGTAGGGTTAGGGTTAGCGATAGGTTTAGGGTTAATGTTAGGGTGAGGGTGAGGGTAAGGTTAAGGGTTAGGTTTAGGTTTAGGGTTAGGGTTAGGGTAAGGGTAAGGGTTAGAGTTAGGGTTAGGGTTAAGGTTAGGGTTAGGTTTAGGTTTAGGGTTAGGTTTAGGGTAAGGGTAAGAGTTAGGGTTAGGTTTAGGGTTAGTGTTAATGTTAGGGTTAGGGTTAGGGTTAGCGTTACGGTAAGGGTAAGGGTTAGGTTTACGGTTAGGCTTAAGGTAAGGTTAAGGGTTAGGGTTAGGATTAGGGTTAGTGTAGAGTAAGGGTTAGGGTTAGGTTTAGGGTAAGGGTAAGGTTTAGGGTTAGGGTTAGTGTTAGGGTTAGGGTTAGGGTAAGGTTAAGGGTTAGGGTTAGGTTTAGGGTTAGGTTTAGGGTTAGGGTAAGGGTAAGGTTTAGGGTTAGGGTTAGGGTTAGTTTAGGGGATAGGGTAAGGGTAAGTTTTATTGTTAGGGTTAGAATAAGGGTAAGGGTTAGGGTTAGGGTTAGGAGTTAGTGTTAGGGTTAGGGTTAGGGTTAGGTTTAGGGTTACGGTTAGGGTAAGGGTAAGGGTTAGGGGTAGGGTTAGGGTTAGTGTTAGGTATAGGGTTAAGGTTAGGGTAAGGGCAATTGTTAGGGTTAGGGTTGAGCTTAGGATTAGGATTAGGGTTAGGGTTAGTGTTAGGCTTAGGGTTATGGTTAGGGTAAGGGTAAGCGTAAGGGTTAGGGTTAGGTTTAAGTTTAGGGTTAGGGTTAGGGTTAGGGTAAGGGTTAGGGTTAGGGTAAGGGTTAGGGTTAGTGTTAGGGTTAGAGTTAGGTTTAGGGTTAGGGTAAGGGTCAGGGTTAGGGTTAGGGTAAGGTTTAGGGTTAGGTTAAGGGTTAGGGTTAGGGGTTGGGGTTAGCGTTAGGTTGGGCGTTAGGGCATGGTTTAGGGTTAGGGTTAGAGTTACGGTAAGGGTTAGGGTTAGGATTAGGGTTAGGGTAAGTGTTAGTGTTAGGGTTAGGGTTAGGCTTAGGGTTAGCCTTAGGGTAAATGTTAGGGTTAGGATTAGGGTAACGGTAAAGGTTAGGGTTAATGTTAGCGTTAGGTTTAGGTTTAGGGTTAGGGTTATGGTAAGGGTAAGGGTTAGGTTTTAGGTTACGGTTAGGGTTAGTTTTAGGATTAGGGTTATGGTTAGGGTAAGGGTAATGGTTAGGGTTAGGATTAGTGTTAGGGTTAGGTAAGGTTTAGGGTTAAGGTTAGGGTTAGGGTTAGTTTTAGGGTTAGGGTTAGGGTTAGGGTTAAGGTTAGGTTAGGGTTAGGGTTAGGGTAAGGGTTAGGGTTACGGTTAGGGTAAGGGTTACGGTTAGGGTTAGGGTTAGGGTTAGGGATAGGGTTAGAGTTAGGTTTAGGGTTAGGGTAAGGTTCAGGGTTAGGGTTAGGGTAAGGATTAGGGTTATGTTAAGGGTTAGGGTTAGGGGTTGGGGTTAGGGTTAGGGTTAGGGTTAGGGTAAATATTAGGGTTAGGGTTAGGGAAATGGTAAAGGTTAGGGTTAATGTTAGGGTTAGGTTTAGGTTTAGGTTTAGGTTTAGGGTTAGGGTTATGGAAGGGTAAGGGTTAGGGTTAAGGTTACGGTTAGCGTTAGTTTTAGGATTAGGGTTATGGTTAGGGTAAGGGTAAGGGTTAGGGTTAGGATTAGTGTTAGGGTTAGGTTAGGGTTAGGGTTAGGGTTAAGGTTAGGGTTAGGGTTAGTTTTAGGGTTAGGGATAGGGTTAGGGTTATGGTTAGGATAGGGGTTAGGGTAAGTTTAGGGTTAGGGTTAGGGTTAGGGTTAGGGGTTAGGGTTAGTGTTAGGGTTAGTGTAAGGGTTAGGGTTAGGGTTAGGGTTAGGTTTAGAGTTAGCGTAATGATAAGTTTAAGTGTTACGGTTAGGGTTAGCGTGGGGTTAAGGTTAGAGTTAGGGTTCGGGTAAGGGTTAGGGTTAGGATTAGGGTTAGGGTTAGGCTAAGGGTAAGGGTTAGCGTTAGGTTTAGGGTTAGGTGTTAAGGTTACGGTTAGTGTTAAGGTTAGGTTAAGGGTTAGGGTTAGGGTAAGGGTTAGGGTTAGGAAAGGGTAAGGGTTAGCGTTAGGGTTAGGGTTAGGTTAAGGATTAGGGTTAGAGTTAGGGTAAGGGTAAGGCTTAGGGTTAGGGTTAGGGTTTGGTTAAGTGCTAGGGTTAGGGTTCGCGTTAGGTTTAGGGTTTTGGTTACGGTAAGGGTAAGGGTTAGGTTGGGGTTAGGGTTAGGGTTGGGTTTAGGGTTAGGTTTAGGTTTATGTTTAGGGTAAGGATAAGGGTTTGGGTTAGGGTTAGGGTTAGGAAAGGGTAACAGATAGGGTCACGGTTAGGGTTAGGGTAAGGATTATGGTTAGGGTTAGGGTTAGGGTAAGGTTTAGGGTTACGGTTAGGGTTAGTAGCAAGGTAAGGGTTAGGGTAAGGGTAATGGTTAGGGTTAGGGTTACGGTTATGGTTAGGGTTAGGCGTTATGGTTAGGGTTACGTTTAGGGTTAGGATTATGGTAAGGCTAAGACTTAGGGTTAGGGATAGGGTTAGGGTTTGGGTTACGTTTAGGGTTTGGGTTAGGTTAAGGGTTAGGTGAGGGTTACATTTAGGGTAATTGTTACCATTAGGTTTAGGGTTAGGGTTAGGGTTATGGTTAGGGTTAGGGTTAGGGTAAGGGTAAGGGTTAGGGTTAAGGTAGGGTTAGGGTTAGCGATAGGTTTAGGGTTAATGTTAGGGTGAGGGTGAGGGTAAGGTTAAGGGTTAGGTTTAGGTTTAGGGTTAGGGTTAGGGTAAGGGTAAGGGTTAGAGTTAGGGTTAGGGTTAAGGTTAGGGTTAGGTTTAGGTTTAGGGTTAGGTTTAGGGTAAGGGTAAGAGTTAGGGTTAGGTTTAGGGTTAGTGTTAATGTTAGGGTTAGGGTTAGGGTTAGCGTTACGGTAAGGGTAAGGGTTAGGTTTACGGTTAGGCTTAAGGTAAGGTTAAGGGTTAGGGTTAGGATTAGGGTTAGTGTAGAGTAAGGGTTAGGGTTAGGTTTAGGGTAAGGGTAAGGTTTAGGGTTAGGGTTAGTGTTAGGGTTAGGGTTAGGGTAAGGTTAAGGGTTAGGGTTAGGTTTAGGGTTAGGTTTAGGGTTAGGGTAAGGGTAAGGTTTAGGGTTAGGGTTAGGGTTAGTTTAGGGGATAGGGTAAGGGTAAGTTTTATTGTTAGGGTTAGAATAAGGGTAAGGGTTAGGGTTAGGGTTAGGAGTTAGTGTTAGGGTTAGGGTTAGGGTTAGGTTTAGGGTTACGGTTAGGGTAAGGGTAAGGGTTAGGGGTAGGGTTAGGGTTAGTGTTAGGTATAGGGTTAAGGTTAGGGTAAGGGCAATTGTTAGGGTTAGGGTTGAGCTTAGGATTAGGATTAGGGTTAGGGTTAGTGTTAGGCTTAGGGTTATGGTTAGGGTAAGGGTAAGCGTAAGGGTTAGGGTTAGGTTTAAGTTTAGGGTTAGGGTTAGGGTTAGGGTAAGGGTTAGGGTTAGGGTAAGGGTTAGGGTTAGTGTTAGGGTTAGAGTTAGGTTTAGGGTTAGGGTAAGGGTCAGGGTTAGGGTTAGGGTAAGGTTTAGGGTTAGGTTAAGGGTTAGGGTTAGGGGTTGGGGTTAGCGTTAGGTTGGGCGTTAGGGCATGGTTTAGGGTTAGGGTTAGAGTTACGGTAAGGGTTAGGGTTAGGATTAGGGTTAGGGTAAGTGTTAGTGTTAGGGTTAGGGTTAGGCTTAGGGTTAGCCTTAGGGTAAATGTTAGGGTTAGGATTAGGGTAACGGTAAAGGTTAGGGTTAATGTTAGCGTTAGGTTTAGGTTTAGGGTTAGGGTTATGGTAAGGGTAAGGGTTAGGTTTTAGGTTACGGTTAGGGTTAGTTTTAGGATTAGGGTTATGGTTAGGGTAAGGGTAATGGTTAGGGTTAGGATTAGTGTTAGGGTTAGGTAAGGTTTAGGGTTAAGGTTAGGGTTAGGGTTAGTTTTAGGGTTAGGGTTAGGGTTAGGGTAAGGGTTATGTTTAGGGTTAGGGTTAGAGTTAGGGTAAGAGTAAGTTTTAGGGTTAGGGTTAGCATTAGGGTTAGGGTAAAAGTTAGGGTTAGATTTAGAGTTGGGGTTAAGGTTAGGTTTAGGGTTAGGGAAAGGGTAAGGGTCAGGGTTAGGGTTAGGGTTAGTGTAAATGTTAGGGTTAGGGTTAGGGTTAGGGTTAGGGTAGTGGTAAGGGTTAGGGTTAGGGTTAGGGTTAGGGTAAGGGTAAGGGTTACGGTTAGGGTTAGGGTTCGCGTTAGGTTTAGGCTTTGGGTTAGGGTAAGGGTAAGGGTTAGGTTTAGGGTTAGGGTTAGGGTTAGGTTTACGGTTAGGGTAAGGGTAACGGTTAAGGTTAGGGTTAGGGTGAGGAAAAGGGTAAGGGTTAGGGTTATGGTTAGGGTAAGGATTAGGGTTAGTGTTAGGGTTAGGGTAAGGGTTAGGGTTAGGGTTAGAGTTAGTATTAAGGTTAGGGTTAGGGTAGGGTAAGGGTTAGGGTTAGGGTTAGGGTTAGGGTTAGGGGTTTTGTTTAGGGTTAGGTTTAGGGATAGGGTTAGGGTAAGGATAAGAGTTAGGGTTAGGGATAGGGTTAGGGTTCGGATTCGGTTCAGGGGTAGGGTTAGATTAAGGGTTAGGGTTAGGGTTAGTGTTATGGTTAAGGTTATGGTTAGGGTAAGGGTAAAGTTTAGGCTTAGCGTTAGGGCCAGTGTTATTGTTAGGGTAAGGGTTAGGGTTAGTGTTACCATTAGGTTTAGGGTTAGGGTTAGAGTTAGGGTTAGGGTAAAGGTAAGGGTTACGGTTAAGGTTAGGGTTAGAGTTAGGATTATGGTTCGGGTATGGTCAGGGTAAGGGTTACAGTTAGGTTTAGGGTTAGGGTAAGGGTAAGGGTAAGGGTTAGGTTTAGGGTTAGGGTTAGGTTTAGGGTTAGGGTAAGGTTAAGTGTTAGGGTTAGGGTTAGGGTTAGGTTTAGAATAAGGGTAAGGGTTAGGGTTAGGGTTAGGGTTACGGGTTAGGGATAGAGTTAGGGTTAGGTTTAGGGTTAGGGTAAATGTAAGGGTTAGGGTTAGGGTTAAGTTAAGGTTTAGGGTTAGGTTAAGTGTTAGTGTTAAGGGTAGGGGTTAGGGTTAGGTTTAGCGGTAGGGCAAGGTTTAGGGTTAGGGTTAGGGTTACGGTAAGGGTTAGGGTTAGGATTAGGGTTAGGGTAAGTGTTAGTGTTAGTGTTAGGGTTAGGGTTAGTGTTACCGTTAGGTTTAGGGTTAGGGTTAGGGTTAGGGTTAGGGTAAGGGTTACAGTTAAGGTTAGGGTTAGAGTTAGGATTATGGTTAGGGTATGGTCAGGGTAAGGTTTATGGTTAGGTTTAGGGTTAGGGTTAGGGTAAGGGTAAGGGTTAGGTTTAGGGTTAGGGTTAGGTTTAGGGTTAGGGTTATGGTTATGGTTAGGGTTATGTTTAGGGTTAGGGTTACGGTTATGGTTAGGTTTAGGGTTAGGGTTAAGGTTAGGATTAGGGTTAGGGTAAGGGTAAGGGTTAGGGTTAGGTTTAGGGTTAGGGTTATGGTAAGGGTAAGGGTTAGGGTTAGGGTTAGGCTAAGGGTAAGTGTAAGGGTTAGGGTTAGGGTTAGGTTTAGGATTAGGTTTAGGGTTAGGGTAAGGGTAAGGGTTACGGTTAGTGTTAGGGTTAGGTTTAGGGTTGGGGTTAAGGATAGGGTTAGTGTTAGGGCAAGGGTAAGTGTTAGGGTTAGGGTTAGGATT
>JANJXV010000682.1:202500-217500 GCA_024803745.1 Megascapheus bottae | reverse complement strand
GTTACAGTTAGGTTTAGGTTTATGGTAAGGCTAAGGTGTAGGGTTAGTGTTAGGGTTACGGTGAGAGTTAGGGTTACCGTTAGGTTAAGGGTAAGAGTTAGGGTTAGGGTTAAAGTAAGGTTATGGGTTAGGGTTAGTGTTAGGGTTATGGTTAGGGTAAGGGTTAGAGTTAGGTTTAGTGTAAGGGTAAGGTTTTGGGTTAGGGTTAGGGTTAGGGTAAGGGTTAGGGTTAGGGTTATGGTTAGGATAGGGGTTAGTGTAAGTTTAGGGTTAGGGTTAGGGTTAGGGTAAGGGTTAGGGTTAGGGTTAGGGTTAGGGTTAGGATAAGGGTTAGAGTTAGTGTTCGGGTAAGGTTAGGGTTAGGGTTAGGGTTAGGGTTAGGGTTAGGCTAAGAGTAAGGGTTAGCGTTAGGGTTAAGGTTAGGTGTTAGGGTTAGGGTTAGGGTTAGGTTTAGGGTTAGGTTTAGGGTAAGGGTTAGGGTTAGGAAAGGGTAAGGGTTAGCGTTAGGGTTAGGCTTAGGTTAAGGATTAGGGTTAGAGTTAGGGTAAGGGTAAGGCTTAGGGTTAGGGTTAGGGTTTGGGTAAGTGTTAGGGTTAGGGTTCGCGTTAGGTTTAGGGTTTTGGTTCGGTAAGGGTAAGGGTTAGGGTTGGGGTTAGGGTTAGGGTTAGGTTTAGGGTTAGGTTTAGGTTTACGGTTAGGGTAAGGGTAAGGGTTTGGGTTAGGGTTAGGGTTAGGAAAGGGTAACAGTGAGGGTTACGGTTTGGGTTAGGGTAAGGAGTAGGGTTAGGGTTAGAGTTAGGGTAAGGTTTAGGGTTAGGGTTAGGGTTAGTAATAAGGTTAGAGTTAGGGTAAGGGTAATGGTTATGGTTAGGGTTACGGTTATGGTTAGGGTTAGGGGTTATGGTTAGGGTTAGGTTTAGGGTTAGGATTATGGTAAGGATAAGACCTAGGGTTAGGGATAGGGTTAGGGTTTGGGTTCCGTTTATGGTTTGGGTTAGGTTAAGGGTTAGGTTTAGGTTTAGGGTTATGGTTAAGGTGAGGGTTAGATTTAGGGGAAGGGTAAGGGTTAGGGTTAGGGTGAGGGTCAGGGTTAGGGTAATTGTTACCGTTAGGTTTAGGGTTAGCGTTAGGGTTAGGGTTAATATTAGGGTGAGGGTGAGTGTAAGGTTAAGGGTTAGGGTTAGGTTTAGAGTTAGGGTTAGGGTAAGGGTAAGGGTTAGAGTTAGGGTTAGGGTTAAGGTTAGGGTTAGGTTTAGGGTTAGGGCTAGGATTAGGGTAAGGGTAAGGGTTAGGGTTAGGATTAGGGTTAGGGTTAGGGTAAGGGTTAGGGTTAGAGTTAGGGTCAGGTTTAGGGTTAGGGTTAGGGTAAGGGTAAGAGTTAGGGTTAGGTTTAGGGTTAGTGTTAAGGTTAGGGTTAGGGTTAGGGTTAGCGTTAGGGTAAGGGTAAGGGTTAGGTTTAGGGTTACGCTTAAGGTAAGGGTAAGTGTTAGTGTTAGGATTAGGGTTAGGTTTAGAGTAAGGGTTAGGGTTAGGTTTAGGGTAAGGGAAAGGTTTAGGTTTAGGGTTAGGGTTAGGGTTAGGGTAAGGTTAAGGGTTAGGGTTAGGGTTAGGATTAGGTTTAGGGTTAGGGTAAGGGTAAGGTTTAGGGTTAGGTTTAGGGTAAGGGTTAGGGTTAGGGTTAGGGTTAGGTTAGGGGATAGGGTAAGGGTAAGTGTTAGGGTTAGGGTTAGAATAAGGGTAAGGGTTAGGGTTAGGGTTAGGGGTTAGTGTTAGGGTTAGGGTTAGGGTGAGGTTTAGGTTTAGGGTTACGTTTAGGGTAAGGGTAAGGGTTAGGGGTAGGTTTAGGGTTAGTGTTTGGTTTAGGGTTAGGGTTAGGGTAAGGGCAATTGTTAGGGTTAGGGTTGAGCTTAGGGTTAGGATTAGGGTTAGGGTTAGTGTTAGGCTTAGGGTTATGGTTAGGGTAAGGGTAAGCGTTAGGGTTAGGGTTAGGTTTAAGGTTAGGGTTAGGGTTAGGGTTAGGGTAAGGGTTAGGGTTAGGGTAAGGGTTAGGGTTAGTGTTAGGGTTAGAGTTAGGTTTAGGGTTAGGGTAAGGGTCAGGGTTAGGGTTAGGGTAAGGTTTAGGGTTAGGTTAAGGGTTAGGGTTAGGGGTTGGGGTTAGGGTTAGGGTTGGCGTTAGGGCAAGGTTTAGGTTTAGGGTTAGGGTTATGGTAAGGGTAAAGGTTAGGTTTTAGGTTACGGTTAGGGTTAGTTTTAGGATTAGGGTTATGGTTAGGGTAAGGGTAATGGTTAGGTTTAGGATTAGTGTTAGGGTTAGGTAAGGTTTAGGGTTAAGGTTAGGGTTAGGGTTAGTTTTAGGGTTAGGGTTAGGGTTAGGGTAAGGGTTATGTTTAGGTTTAGGGTTAGAGTTAGGGTAAGAGTAAGTTTTAGGGTTAGGGTTAGCATTAGGGTTAGGGTAAAAGTTAGGGTTAGATTTAGAGTTGGGGTTAAGGTTAGGTTTAGGGTTAGGGAAAGGGTTAGGGTTAGGGTTAGGGTTAGGGTTAGTGTAAATGTTAGGGTTAGGGTTAGGGTTAGGGTTAGGGTAATGGTAAGGGTTAGGGTTAGGGTTAGGGTAAGGGTAAGGGTTACGTTTAGGTTTAGGGTTCGCGTTAGGTTTAGGCTTTGGGTTAGGGTAAGGGTAAGGGTTAGGTTTAGGGTTAGGGTTAGGGTTAGGTTTACGGTTAGAGTAAGGGTAACGGTTAAGGTTAGGGTTAGGGTGAGGAAAAGGGTAAGGGTTAGGGTTATGGTTAGGGTAAGGATTAGGGTTAGTGTTAGGGTTAGGGTAAGGGTTAGGGTTAGGGTTAGAGTTAGTATTAAGGTTAGGGTTAGGGTAGGGTAAGGGTTAGGGTTAGGGTTAGGGTTAGGGGTTATGTTTAGGGTTAGGTTAGGGATAGGGTTAGGGTAAGGATAAGAGTTAGGGTTAGGGATAGGGTTAGGGTTCGGATTCGGTTCAGGGGTAGGGTTAGATTAAGGGTTAGGGTTAGGGTTAGTGTTATGGTTAAGGTTATGGTTAGGGTAAGGGTAAAGTTTAGGCTTAGCGTTAGGGCCAGTGTTATTGTTAGGGTAAGGGTTAGGGTTAGTGTTACCATTAGGTTTAGGGTTAGGGTTAGAGTTAGGGTTAGGGTAAAGGTAAGGGTTACGGTTAAGGTTAGGGTTAGAGTTAGGATTATGGTTCGGGTATGGTCAGGGTAAGGGTTACAGTTAGGTTTAGGGTTAGGGTAAGGGTAAGGGTAAGGGTTAGGTTTAGGGTTAGGGTTAGGTTTAGGGTTAGGGTAAGGTTAAGTGTTAGGGTTAGGGTTAGGGTTAGGTTTAGAATAAGGGTAAGGGTTAGGGTTAGGGTTAGGGTTACGGGTTAGGGTTAGAGTTAGGGTTAGGTTTAGGGTTAGGGTAAAGGTAAGGGTTAGGGTTAGGGTTAAGGTAAGGTTTAGGGTTAGGTTAAGTGTTAGTGTTATGGGTAGGGGTTAGGGTTAGGTTTAGCGGTAGGGCAAGGTTTAGGGTTAGGGTTAGGGTTACGGTAAGGGTTAGGGTTAGGATTAGGGTTAGGGTAAGTGTTAGTGTTAGTGTTAGGGTTAGGGTTAGTGTTACCGTTAGGTTTAGGGTTAGGGTTAGGGTTAGGGTAAGGGTTACAGTTAAGGTTAGGGTTAGAGTTAGGATTATGGTTAGGGTATGGTCAGGGTAAGGTTTACGGTTAGGTTTAGGGTTAGGGTTAGGGTAAGGGTAAGGGTTAGGGTTAGGTTTAGGGTTAGGTTTAGGGTTAGGGTTATGGTTAGGGTTAGGGTTATGTTTAGGGTTAGGGTTACGGTTATGGTTAGGTTTAGGGTTAGGGTTAAGGTTAGGATTAGGGTTAGGGTAAGGGTAAGGGTTAGGGTTAGGTTTAGGGTTAGGGTTATGGTAAGGGTAAGGGTTAGGGTTAGGGTTAGGCTAAGGGTAAGGGTAAGGGTTAGGGTTAGGGTTAGGTTTAGGATTAGGTTTAGGGTAAGGGTTACGGTTAGTGTTAGGGTTAGGTTTAGGGTTGGGGTTAAGGATAGGGTTAGTGTTAGGGTAAGGGTAAGTGTTAGGGTTAGGGTTAGGATTAGGGTAAGGTTTAGGGTTAGGGTTAGGGTTAGGGTTATGTTTAGGGTAACGGTTAGGTTTAGGGTTAGGGTAAGGTTATGTGTTAGGGTTAGGTTTAGTGTTAGGGTTAGGATAAGGGTAAGGGTTAGGGTTAGGGTTAGGGTTAAGGTTAGGGTTAGGGTTAGGGTTAGGGTAAGGGTTAGGGATAGGGTTAGGGTAAGGGTTAGGGTTCGGGTTAGGGTTAGAGTTAGGGTTAGGTTTAAGGTAAGGTTAAGGGGTAGGGTTAGTGGTTAGGGTTAAGGTTAGGGTTAGGGTTAGCGTTAGGGTAAGGGTAAGGGTTAGGGTTAGGGTTAAGGTAAGGGTAAGGGCTAGGGTTAGTGTTAGGATTATGGTTAGGGTAAGGTTTAGGGTTAGGTTTAGTGTTAGGGTAAAGATAAGTGTTAGGGTTAGGGTTAGGGTTAGTGTTAGGTTTAGGGTTAGGTTTAGGGTAAGGGTTAGGGTTAGGGTTAGTTTAAAGGTAAAAGTTAGGGTTGGGGTTAGGGTTATGTTTAGGATTAGGGTAAGGTTAAGGGTTAGGGTTAGAGTTAGAGTTAGGTAAAGGCTTAGGGTTAGGATTAGGTTTAGGGTTAGGGTAAAGTTAACTGTTAGGGTTAGGGATAGGGTTAGGGGTAGAATAAGGGTAAGGGTTAGGGTTAGGGTTAGGGTTATGGGTTAGGGTTAGTGTTAGGGTTAGGTTTAGGGTCAGGGTAAAGGTAAGGGTTAGGGTTAGGGTTAGGGTTAGTGTTAGGTTTAGGGTTAGGGTTAGGGTTAGGGAAAGGGTAAGGGTTAGGGATAGGGTTAATGTTAGGGTTAAGGTTAGGGTTAGGGTTAGGGTTAGGGTTAGGTTTAGGGTAAGGTTAAGGTTTTGGTTTAGGGTTAGTGTTAGGGTTTGGGTTAGGTTAGGGTAAGGTTAAGAATTAGGGTTAGGGTTAGGGTTAGGTTTAGGGTTAGGGTAAGGGTAAGGTTTAGGGTTAGGGTTAGAGTAAGGGTTAGGGTTAGGGTTAGGGTTAGGGTAAGGATTAGGGTTTGGGTTAGGGTTAGGGTTAGAGTTAGGGTTAGGGTTAGGGTTAGGGTAAGGGTAAGGGTTAGGGTTAGGGTTAGGGTTAGGGTAAAGGTTAGGGTTACGGTTATGGTTAGAGTTAGGGTTAGGGTAAGGGTTAGGGTAAGGGTTAGGGTTAGAGTTAGGGTTAGGTTTAAGCTAAGGTTAAGGTGTAGGGTTAGTGTTAGGGTTAGGGTTAAGTTTAGGGTTAAGGATAGGGTTAGGGTAAGGGTTAGGGTTAGGGTTAGGTAAGGGTTAAGGTTAGGGTTAGGGTTAGGGTTACAGTTAGGTTTAGGTTTATGGTAAGGCTAAGGTGTAGGGTTAGTGTTAGGGTTACGGTGAGAGTTAGGGTTACCGTTAGGTTAAGGGTAAGAGTTAGGGTTAGGGTTAAAGTAAGGTTATGGGTTAGGGTTAGTGTTAGGGTTATGGTTAGGGTAAGGGTTAGAGTTAGGTTTAGTGTAAGGGTAAGGTTTTGGGTTAGGGTTAGGGTTAGGGTAAGGGTTAGGGTTAGGGTTATGGTTAGGATAGGGGTTAGTGTAAGTTTAGGGTTAGGGTTAGGGTTAGGGTAAGGGTTAGGGTTAGGGTTAGGGTTAGGGTTAGGATAAGGGTTAGAGTTAGTGTTCGGGTAAGGTTAGGGTTAGGGTTAGGGTTAGGGTTAGGGTTAGGCTAAGAGTAAGGGTTAGCGTTAGGGTTAAGGTTAGGTGTTAGGGTTAGGGTTAGGGTTAGGTTTAGGGTTAGGTTTAGGGTAAGGGTTAGGGTTAGGAAAGGGTAAGGGTTAGCGTTAGGGTTAGGCTTAGGTTAAGGATTAGGGTTAGAGTTAGGGTAAGGGTAAGGCTTAGGGTTAGGGTTAGGGTTTGGGTAAGTGTTAGGGTTAGGGTTCGCGTTAGGTTTAGGGTTTTGGTTCGGTAAGGGTAAGGGTTAGGGTTGGGGTTAGGGTTAGGGTTAGGTTTAGGGTTAGGTTTAGGTTTACGGTTAGGGTAAGGGTAAGGGTTTGGGTTAGGGTTAGGGTTAGGAAAGGGTAACAGTGAGGGTTACGGTTTGGGTTAGGGTAAGGAGTAGGGTTAGGGTTAGAGTTAGGGTAAGGTTTAGGGTTAGGGTTAGGGTTAGTAATAAGGTTAGAGTTAGGGTAAGGGTAATGGTTATGGTTAGGGTTACGGTTATGGTTAGGGTTAGGGGTTATGGTTAGGGTTAGGTTTAGGGTTAGGATTATGGTAAGGATAAGACCTAGGGTTAGGGATAGGGTTAGGGTTTGGGTTCCGTTTATGGTTTGGGTTAGGTTAAGGGTTAGGTTTAGGTTTAGGGTTATGGTTAAGGTGAGGGTTAGATTTAGGGGAAGGGGAAGGGTTAGGGTTAGGGTGAGGGTCAGGGTTAGGGTAATTGTTACCGTTAGGTTTAGGGTTAGCGTTAGGGTTAGGGTTAATATTAGGGTGAGGGTGAGTGTAAGGTTATGGTTAGGGTTAGGTTTAGAGTTAGGGTTAGGGTAAGGGTAAGGGTTAGAGTTAGGGTTAGGGTTAAGGTTAGGGTTAGGTTTAGGGTTAGGGCTAGGATTAGGGTAAGGGTAAGGGTTAGGGTTAGGATTAGGGTTAGGGTTAGGGTAAGGGTTAGGGTTAGAGTTAGGGTCAGGTTTAGGGTTAGGGTTAGGGTAAGGGTAAGAGTTAGGGTTAGGTTTAGGGTTAGTGTTAAGGTTAGGGTTAGGGTTAGGGTTAGCGTTAGGGTAAGGGTAAGGGTTAGGTTTAGGGTTACGCTTAAGGTAAGGGTAAGTGTTAGTGTTAGGATTAGGGTTAGGTTTAGAGTAAGGGTTAGGGTTAGGTTTAGGGTAAGGGAAAGGTTTAGGTTTAGGGTTAGGGTTAGGGTTAGGGTAAGGTTAAGGGTTAGGGTTAGGGTTAGGATTAGGTTTAGGGTTAGGGTAAGGGTAAGGTTTAGGGTTAGGTTTAGGGTAAGGGTTAGGGTTAGGGTTAGGGTTAGGTTAGGGGATAGGGTAAGGGTAAGTGTTAGGGTTAGGGTTAGAATAAGGGTAAGGGTTAGGGTTAGGGTTAGGGGTTAGTGTTAGGGTTAGGGTTAGGGTGAGGTTTAGGTTTAGGGTTACGTTTAGGGTAAGGGTAAGGGTTAGGGGTAGGTTTAGGGTTAGTGTTTGGTTTAGGGTTAGGGTTAGGGTAAGGGCAATTGTTAGGGTTAGGGTTGAGCTTAGGGTTAGGATTAGGGTTAGGGTTAGTGTTAGGCTTAGGGTTATGGTTAGGGTAAGGGTAAGCGTTAGGGTTAGGGTTAGGTTTAAGGTTAGGGTTAGGGTTAGGGTTAGGGTAAGGGTTAGGGTTAGGGTAAGGGTTAGGGTTAGTGTTAGGGTTAGAGTTAGGTTTAGGGTTAGGGTAAGGGTCAGGGTTAGGGTTAGGGTAAGGTTTAGGGTTAGGTTAAGGGTTAGGGTTAGGGGTTGGGGTTAGGGTTAGGGTTGGCGTTAGGGCAAGGTTTAGGTTTAGGGTTAGGGTTATGGTAAGGGTAAAGGTTAGGTTTTAGGTTACGGTTAGGGTTAGTTTTAGGATTAGGGTTATGGTTAGGGTAAGGGTAATGGTTAGGTTTAGGATTAGTGTTAGGGTTAGGTAAGGTTTAGGGTTAAGGTTAGGGTTAGGGTTAGTTTTAGGGTTAGGGTTAGGGTTAGGGTAAGGGTTATGTTTAGGTTTAGGGTTAGAGTTAGGGTAAGAGTAAGTTTTAGGGTTAGGGTTAGCATTAGGGTTAGGGTAAAAGTTAGGGTTAGATTTAGAGTTGGGGTTAAGGTTAGGTTTAGGGTTAGGGAAAGGGTTAGGGTTAGGGTTAGGGTTAGGGTTAGTGTAAATGTTAGGGTTAGGGTTAGGGTTAGGGTTAGGGTAATGGTAAGGGTTAGGGTTAGGGTTAGGGTAAGGGTAAGGGTTACGTTTAGGTTTAGGGTTCGCGTTAGGTTTAGGCTTTGGGTTAGGGTAAGGGTAAGGGTTAGGTTTAGGGTTAGGGTTAGGGTTAGGTTTACGGTTAGAGTAAGGGTAACGGTTAAGGTTAGGGTTAGGGTGAGGAAAAGGGTAAGGGTTAGGGTTATGGTTAGGGTAAGGATTAGGGTTAGTGTTAGGGTTAGGGTAAGGGTTAGGGTTAGGGTTAGAGTTAGTATTAAGGTTAGGGTTAGGGTAGGGTAAGGGTTAGGGTTAGGGTTAGGGTTAGGGTTAGGGGTTATGTTTAGGGTTAGGTTAGGGATAGGGTTAGGGTAAGGATAAGAGTTAGGGTTAGGGATAGGGTTAGGGTTCGGATTCGGTTCAGGGGTAGGGTTAGATTAAGGGTTAGGGTTAGGGTTAGTGTTATGGTTAAGGTTATGGTTAGGGTAAGGGTAAAGTTTAGGCTTAGCGTTAGGGCCAGTGTTATTGTTAGGGTAAGGGTTAGGGTTAGTGTTACCATTAGGTTTAGGGTTAGGGTTAGAGTTAGGGTTAGGGTAAAGGTAAGGGTTACGGTTAAGGTTAGGGTTAGAGTTAGGATTATGGTTCGGGTATGGTCAGGGTAAGGGTTACAGTTAGGTTTAGGGTTAGGGTAAGGGTAAGGGTAAGGGTTAGGTTTAGGGTTAGGGTTAGGTTTAGGGTTAGGGTAAGGTTAAGTGTTAGGGTTAGGGTTAGGGTTAGGTTTAGAATAAGGGTAAGGGTTAGGGTTAGGGTTAGGGTTACGGGTTAGGGTTAGAGTTAGGGTTAGGTTTAGGGTTAGGGTAAAGGTAAGGGTTAGGGTTAGGGTTAAGGTAAGGTTTAGGGTTAGGTTAAGTGTTAGTGTTATGGGTAGGGGTTAGGGTTAGGTTTAGCGGTAGGGCAAGGTTTAGGGTTAGGGTTAGGGTTACGGTAAGGGTTAGGGTTAGGATTAGGGTTAGGGTAAGTGTTAGTGTTAGTGTTAGGGTTAGGGTTAGTGTTACCGTTAGGTTTAGGGTTAGGGTTAGGGTTAGGGTAAGGGTTACAGTTAAGGTTAGGGTTAGAGTTAGGATTATGGTTAGGGTATGGTCAGGGTAAGGTTTACGGTTAGGTTTAGGGTTAGGGTTAGGGTAAGGGTAAGGGTTAGGTTTAGGGTTAGGGTTAGGTTTAGGGTTAGGGTTATGGTTAGGGTTAGGGTTATGTTTAGGGTTAGGGTTACGGTTATGGTTAGGTTTAGGGTTAGGGTTAAGGTTAGGATTAGGGTTAGGGTAAGGGTAAGGGTTAGGGTTAGGTTTAGGGTTAGGGTTATGGTAAGGGTAAGGGTTAGGGTTAGGGTTAGGCTAAGGGTAAGGGTAAGGGTTAGGGTTAGGGTTAGGTTTAGGATTAGGTTTAGGGTAAGGGTTACGGTTAGTGTTAGGGTTAGGTTTAGGGTTGGGGTTAAGGATAGGGTTAGTGTTAGGGTAAGGGTAAGTGTTAGGGTTAGGGTTAGGATTAGGGTAAGGTTTAGGGTTAGGGTTAGGGTTAGGGTTATGTTTAGGGTAACGGTTAGGTTTAGGGTTAGGGTAAGGTTATGTGTTAGGGTTAGGTTTAGTGTTAGGGTTAGGATAAGGGTAAGGGTTAGGGTTAGGGTTAGGGTTAAGGTTAGGGTTAGGGTTAGGGTTAGGGTAAGGGTTAGGGATAGGGTTAGGGTAAGGGTTAGGGTTCGGGTTAGGGTTAGAGTTAGGGTTAGGTTTAAGGTAAGGTTAAGGGGTAGGGTTAGTGGTTAGGGTTAAGGTTAGGGTTAGGGTTAGCGTTAGGGTAAGGGTAAGGGTTAGGGTTAGGGTTAAGGTAAGGGTAAGGGCTAGGGTTAGTGTTAGGATTATGGTTAGGGTAAGGTTTAGGGTTAGGTTTAGTGTTAGGGTAAAGGTAAGTGTTAGGGTTAGGGTTAGGGTTAGTGTTAGGTTTAGGGTTAGGTTTAGGGTAAGGGTTAGGGTTAGGGTTAGTTTAAAGGTAAAAGTTAGGGTTGGGGTTAGGGTTATGTTTAGGATTAGGGTAAGGTTAAGGGTTAGGGTTAGAGTTAGAGTTAGGTAAAGGCTTAGGGTTAGGATTATGTTTAGGGTTAGGGTAAAGTTAACTGTTAGGGTTAGGGATAGGGTTAGGGGTAGAATAAGGGTAAGGGTTAGGGTTAGGGTTAGGGTTACGGGTTAGGGTTAGTGTTAGGGTTAGGTTTAGGGTCAGGGTAAAGGTAAGGGTTAGGGTTAGGGTTAGGGTTAGTGTTAGGTTTAGGGTTAGGGTTAGGGTTAGGGAAAGGGTAAGGGTTAGGGATAGGGTTAATGTTAATGTTAGGGTTAAGGTTAGGGTTAGGGTTAGGGTTAGGGTTAGGTTTAGGGTAAGGTTAAGGTTTTGGTTTAGGGTTAGTGTTAGGGTTTGGGTTAGGTTAGGGTAAGGTTAAGAATTAGGGTTAGGTTTAGGGTTAGGTTTAGGGTTAGGGTAAGGGTAAGGTTTAGGGTTAGGGTTAGGGTAAGGGTTAGGGTTAGGGTTAGGGTTAGGGTTAGGGTAAGGATTAGGGTTTGGGTTAGGGTTAGGGTTAGAGTTAGGGTTAGGGTTAGGGTTAGGGTAAGGGTAAGGGTTAGGGTTAGGGTTAGGGTTAGGGTAAAGGTTAGGGTTACGGTTATGGTTAGGGTTAGGGTTAGGGTAAGGGTTAGGGTAAGGGTTAGGGTTAGAGTTAGGGTTAGGTTTAAGCTAAGGTTAAGGTGTAGGGTTAGTGTTAGGGTTAGGGTTAAGTTTAGGGTTAAGGATAGGGTTAGGGTAAGGGTTAGGGTTAGGGTTAGGTAAGGGTTAAGGTTAGGGTTAGGGTTAGGGTTACAGTTAGGTTTAGGTTTATGGTAAGGGTAAGGTGTAGGGTTAGTGTTAGGGTTACGGTGAGGGTTACGGTTACCGTTAGGTTAAGGGTAAGAGTTAGGGTTAGGGTTAAAGTAAGGTTATGGGTTAGGGTTAGTGTTAGGGTTATGGTCAGGGTAAGGGTTAGAGTTAGGTTTAGTGTAAGGGTAAGGTTTTGGGTTAGGGTTAGGGTTAGGGTAAGGGTTAGGGTTAGGGTTATGGTTAGGATAGGGGTTAGTGTAAGTTTAGGGTTAGGGTTAGGGTTAGGGTAAGGGTTAGGGTTAGGGTTAGGGTTAGGATAAGGGTTAGAGTTAGTGTTCGGGTAAGGTTAGGGTTAGGGTTAGGGTTAGGGTTAGGGTTAGGGTTAGGCTAAGAGTAAGGGTTAGCGTTAGGGTTAATGTTAGGTGTTAGGGTTAGGGTTAGGGTTAGGTTTAGGGTTAGGGTTAGGGTAAGGGTTAGGGTTAGGAAAGGGTAAGGGTTAGCGTTAGGGTTAGGGTTAGGTTAAGGATTAGGGTTAGAGTTAGGGTAAGGGTAAGGCTTAGGGTTAGGGTTAGGGTTTGGGTAAGTGTTAGGGTTAGGGTTCGCGTTAGGTTTAGGGTTTTGGTTCGGTAAGGGTAAGGGTTAGGGTTGGGGTTAGGGTTAGGGTTAGGTTTAGGGTTAGGTTTAGGTTTACGGTTAGGGTAAGGGTAAGGGTTTGGGTTAGGGTTAGGGTTAGGAAAGGGTAACAGTGAGGGTTACGGTTTGGGTTAGGGTAAGGAGTAGGGTTAGGGTTAGGGTTAGGGTAAGGTTTAGGGTTAGGGTTAGGGTTAGTAATAAGGTTAGAGTTAGGGTAAGGGTAATGGTTAGGGTTAGGGTTACGGTTATGGTTAGGGTTAGGGGTTATGGTTAGGGTTAGGTTTAGGGTTAGGATTATGGTAAGGATAAGACCTAGGGTTAGGGATAGGGTTAGGGTTTGGGTTCCGTTTATGGTTTGGGTTAGGTTAAGCGTTAGGTTTAGGGTTAGGGTTATGGTTAAGGTGAGGGTTAGATTTAGGGGAAGGGTAAGGGTTAGGGTTAGGGTGAGGGTCAGGGTTAGGGTAATTGTTACCGTTAGGTTTAGGGTTAGCGTTAGGGTTAGGGTTAATATTAGGGTGAGGGTGAGTGTAAGGTTAAGGGTTAGGGTTAGGTTTAGAGTTATGGTTAGGGTAAGGGTAAGGGTTAGAGTTAGGGTTAGGGTTAAGGTTAGGGTTAGGTTTAGGGTTAGGGCTAGGATTAGGGTAAGGGTAAGGGTTAGGGTTAGGATTAGGGTTAGGGTTAGGGTAAGGGTAAGAGTTAGGGTTAGGTTTAGGGTTAGTGTTAAGGTTAGGGTTAGGGTTAGGGTTAGCGTTAGGGTAAGGGTAAGGGTTAGGTTTAGGGTTACGCTTAAGGTAAGGGTAAGTGTTAGTGTTAGGATTAGGATTAGGTTTAGAGTAAGGGTTAGGGTTAGGTTTAGGGTAAGGGAAAGGTTTAGGTTTAGGGTTAGGGTTAGGGTTAGGGTAAGGTTAAGGGTTAGGGTTAGGTTTAGGATTAGGTTTAGGGTTAGGGTAAGGGTAAGGTTTAGGGTTAGGTTTAGGGTAAGGGTTAGGGTTAGGGTTAGGGTTAGGTTAGGGGATAGGGTAAGGGTAAGTGTTAGGGTTAGGGTTAGAATAAGGGTAAGGGTTAGGGTTAGGGTTAGGGGTTAGTGTTAGGGTTAGGGTTAGGGTGAGGTTTAGGTTTAGGGTTACGTTTAGGGTAAGGGTAAGGGTTAGGGGTAGGTTTAGGGTTAGTGTTTGGTTTAGGGTTAGGGTTAGGGTAAGGGCAATTGTTAGGGTTAGGGTTGAGCTTAGGGTTAGGATTAGGGTTAGGTTAGTGTTAGGTTTAGGGTTAGGGTTAGGGTAAGGGTAAGCGTTAGGGTTAGGGTTTGGGTTAACTTTAGGGTTAGTGTTAGGTTTAGGGTAAGTATTAGGGTTAGGGTAAGGGTTAGGGTTAGGTTTCGTGTTAGAGTTAGGTTTAGGGTTAGGGTAAGGGTCAGGGTTAGGGTTAGGGTAAGGTTTAGGTTTAGGTAAAGGGTTAGGGTTAGGTGTTGGGGTTAGGGTTAGGGTTAGGGTTAGCGTTAGGGCAAGGTTTAGGGTTAGGGTTAGGGTTACGGTAAGGGTTAGGGATAGGATTAGGGTTAGGGTAAGTGTTAGGTAAGGGTTAGGGTTAGGTTTAGGGTTAGGGTTAGGGTAAGGGTAAGGGTAAGGTTTAGGGTTAGGGTTAGGTTTAGGATTAGGGTTAGGGTTAGAGTTAGGGTTAGGTTTAGGGTTAGGTTTAGGGTAAGGGTAAGGTTTACGGTTAGTGTTAGGGTTAGGTTTAGGGTTAAGGTTACGGTTAGGGTTAGGGTTAGGGTAAGGGTTAGGGTTAGGGTAAGGGTTAGGGTTTGGGTAAGGGTTAGAGTTAGGGTTAGGTTTAAGGTAAGGTTAAGGGGTAGGGTTAGTGGTTAGGGTTAAGGTTAGGGTTAGGGTTAGCGTTAGGGTATGGGTAAGGTTTAGGGTTAGGGTTAAGGTAAGGGTAAGAGCTAGGGTTAGTGTTAGGGTTATGATTAGGGTAAGGTTTAGGGTTAGGTTTAGTGTAAGGGTAAGGTTTAGGGTTAGGGTAAACGTAAGTGTTAGGGTTAGGGTTAGGGTTAGGGTTAGAATAAGGGTAAGGTTTAGGGTTAGGGTTAGGGGTTAGTGTTAGGGTTAGGTTTAGGTTTAGGTTTAGGGTTATGGTTAGGTTAAGGGTAAGGGTTAGGGGTAGGGGTAGGTTTAGTGTTAGGGTTAGGGTTAGGGTTAGGGTTAGGTTTTGGTTTAGGACTAGGTTTAGGGTTAGGGTTAGGGTAAGGGCAATTGTTAGGGTTAGGGTTGAGCTTAGGGTTAGGGTTAGGGTTAGGGTTAGTGTTAGGTTTAGGGTTATGGTTAGGGTAAGGGTAAGCGTTAGGTTTAGGGTTAGGGTTAAGGTTAGGGTTAGGGTTGGGGTTAGGTTTAGGGTAAGGGTTAGGGTTAGGTTTAGGGTTAGGGTTAGAGTTAGGTTTAGGGTTATTGTAAAGGTCAGGGTTAGTGTTTGGGTAAGGTTTAGGGTTCGGTTAAGGGTTAGAGTTAGGGGTTAGAGTTAGGGTTAGCGTTAGGGTAAGGTTTAGGGTTAGGGTTAGGGTAAGGGTTAGGGTTAGTATTAGGGTTAGGGTAAGTGTTAGTGTTAGTGTTAGGGTTAGGGTTTGGGTTAGGGTTAGGGTTAGGTTTAGGGTAACGGTAAGAGTTAGGGTTAATGTTAGGTTTAGGTTTAGGTTTAGGGTTAGGGTTATGGTAAGGGTAAGGGTTAGGGTTAGGGTTAGTTTTAGGATTAGGGTTATGGTTAGGGTAAGGGTAAGGGTTATGGTTAGGATTAGTGTTAGGGTTAGGTAAGGGTTAGGGTTAGGATTAGGGTTAAGTTTAGGGTTAGGGTTAGTTGTAGGGTTAGGGTTAGGGTTAGGTTAAGGGTAAGAGTTAGGGTTAGGATTAGGGTTAGGGTTAGGGAGTAGGTTTAGGGTTGGGGTTAGGGATAGCGTTATGGTTATGGTTAGGGTAAGGGTAAGGGTAAGGTTTAGGGTTAGGGTTAGGTTAAGGGTAAGTGTTGGGGTTAGGGTTAGGGTTACCGTAGGGCTTAGGGTTAGGGTTAGGGTTAGGTTTAGGAGTTAGGGTTAGGGTTAAGGCTAGGGTTGTGGATTAGTGTTAGTGTTGGGGTTAGGGTAAGTGTTTGGGTTAGGAGTTAGGGTTAGTATTAGGGTTAGGTTAAGGGTTAGGGTTAGGGTTAGGGTTAGGGTTAGGATAAGGGTTAGGGTTAGGTTTAGGATTAGAGTTAGGGTAAGGGTTAGGGTTAGGTTTAACGTTCGGGTTAAGGTTAGGGTTGGGTTAGGGTAAGGGTAAGGTTTAGGGTTAGGGTTAGGGTTAGTGTTAGGTTTAGGGTTTGGGTTAAGGTAATGGTAAGGGTTAGGGTTAGGGTTAGGGTTAGGCTTAGGGTTAGCGTTAGGGGAAGCTTAAGTGTTAGGGTTAGGGTTAGGGTTCACGTTAGGTTTAGGGTTTG
>JANJXV010000682.1:185000-197500 GCA_024803745.1 Megascapheus bottae | reverse complement strand
TAGGGTTACGGTTAGGGGTTAGGGTTAGGGTTAGGTTTATGGATTAGGGTTATTGTTGTGGTTAGGGTAAGTGTTTGGGTTAGGAGTTAGAGTTAGTATTAGGGTTAGGTTAAGGGTTAGGGTTAGGGTTAGGGTTAGGATAAGGGTTACGGTTAGGGTTAGGGTTAGAGTTTGGGTAAGGGTTAGGGTTAGGTTTAACGTTGGTGTTAAGGTTAGGGTTGGGTTAGGGTAAGGGTAAGGTTTAGGGTTAGGGTTAGGGTTCGTGTTAGGTTTAGGTTTTGGGTTAGGGTAATGGTAAGGGTTAGGGTTAGGGTTAGGGTTAGGTATAGGGTTAGGGTTAGGGGAAGGGTAAGTGTTAGGGTTAGGGTTCACGTTAGGTTTAGGGTTTGGGTTAGGGTAAGGTTAAGGGTTAGGGTTAGGTTTATGGTTAGGTTTAGGGTTAGTTTTAGGTTTACGGTTAGGGTAAGGGTTAGGGTTAGGGTTAGGGTTAGGGAAAGGGTAAGGGTTAGGGTTAGCGTTAGTATTAAGGTTATGGTTAGGGTAAGGATAAGAGTTAGGGTTAGGGATAGGTTTATTTTTCAGATTAGGTTTAAGCTAAAGGTTAGATTAAGGGTTAGGTTTAGGGTTAGGAAAATGGTAAAGGTTAGGGTTAGGGTAAGGGTAAGGGTTAGGGTTAGGGTGAGGGATAGGTTTAGGGTAAGTGTTAGGGTTAGGTTTGGGTTAGGATTAGGTATAGGGTTAGGGTAAGGATAAGGGTTAGGGTTAACGTAGGGTTAGGGTTAGGGTTAAGGCTCGGTTTAGGGTGAGGGTAAGGGTAAGGGTTAAGGTTAGTATTAGGGTTAGGGATAGGGTAAGGGTAAGGGTTAGGGTTAGGGTTAGGGTTAGTTTTAGGGTAAGGGTTAGGTTAGGGTTAGGGTTAGGGTAGGAGTTAGGGTAATGGGAAGTGTTAGGGTTAGGGTTACAATAATGGTCAGGGTTAGGGTTAGGGTTAGGGTTACGTTTAGGGTTAGGTTTAGGGTAAGGGCAATTGTTAGGGTTAGGGTTAGGGTTAAGGTTATGGTTATGGTTAGGGTTAGGGTTATGGTTAGCTTTAGAGTAAGGGTAAGGTTTAGGGTTAGGGTTAGGGTTAAGGTTAGGGTTAGGGTTAGGGTTAGGGTACGAGTTAGGGTTAGTGCAAGTGTTAGGGTTAGGGTTAGGGTTAGGTTTAGGTTTAGGTTTAGGTTTAGGGTAAGGGTAAGTGTTAGGTTTAGGGTTATGGTTAGGGTTAGGGTTAGGGATAGGGTTAGGGTAAGGGTTAGGTTTAGTGTAAGTGTTAGGGTTAGGGTTAGGGTAAGAGTTAGGTATAGGGTTAGGGTTAGGGTAAGTGTAAGGGTTAGGGTTAGGATAAGGGTTAGGGCTAGGGTTAGGGTTAGAGTTAGGGTTAGGTTTAAGGTAATGTTAAGTGGTTGGTTTAGTGTTAGCTTAAGGTTAGGGTTAGGGTTAACGTTAGGATAAGGGTAAGGTTTAGGGTTAGGGTTAGGGTAAGAGTATGTGTTAGGGTTAGTGTTAGTGTTAGGGTTAGGTTTAGGGTTAGCGTTAAAGTAAGAGTATGGGTTAGGGATAGGGTTAGGGTCAAGGTAAGAGGAAGGGTTAGGGTTAGGGTTAGGGTAGGGGTTAGAGTTAGGTTTAGTGTAAGGGTAAGGTTTAGGTTTAGGGTTATGGTTAGGGTTAGGGTTAGGGTAAGGGTAAGGGTTAGGGTTAGGGTTAGGGTTAGGGTTAGGTTTAGGGTTAGGGTAAGGGTAAGGGTTAGGGTTAGGGTTAGGGTTACGGTTAGGGTTAGTGTTAGGGTAGGGTTTAGGGTAAGGGGAAGTGTTAGGGTTACGGTTAGAATAAGAGTAAGGCTTAGGGTTAGGTTTAGGGGTTAGGGTTAGGGTTAGGGTTAGGTTTAGGGTTAGGGTAAGGGTAAGGTAAGGGTTAGGGTTAGGTTTAGGTTAAGGGTTGGGGTTAGGGTTTAGGGTTATGGTTAGGTTTAGGGTAAGGGTTAGGGTTAGTGTTAGGGTTAGGGTTTTGGTTAGGGTTATGTTTAGGGTAGAGTCAGGGTAAGGGTTACGGTTAGGTTTAGGGCTAGGGTTAGGGTAAGAGTAAGGGTTGGGTTTAGGATTAGGGTTACTGTTAGGGTTAGGGTTAGGTTTAGGGTTAGGGTTAGGGTAAGGGTAAGGGTTACTGTTAGGGTTAGGGTTACTGTTAAGGTTAGGATTAGGGTTAGTGTTAGTGTTAGGTTTAGGGTTAGGGTTAGGGCATGGGCAATTGTTAGGGTTAGTGTTAGGGTTAGGTTAGGGTTAGGGTTAGGGTTAGGGTTAGGTTAGGGTTAGGGTTAGGGTTAGGGTTAGGTTTCGGGTTAGGGTTAGGATAAGGGTAAGGGTAAGGGATAGGGATAGGGTTAGGGTTAGGGTTAAGGTTAGGGTTAGGTTTTGGGTTAGGATTAGGTTTAGGGTTAGGGTTAGGGTAAGGGTAAGGATTAGGGTTAGGGTTAGGTTTAGGGTTAGGGTTAGGGCAAGGGTAAGGGTAAGGGTTAGGGATAGGGTTAGGTTTAGGGTTAAGGTTAGGGTTAGGTTTTGGGTTAGGATTAGGTTTAGGGTTAGGGTTAGGGTAAGGGTAAGGATTAGGGTTAGGGTTAGGTTTACCGTTAGGGTTAAGGTTAGGGTTAGGTTTAGGGTAAGATTTATGGTTAGGGTTAGGGTATGGGTTAGGGTTAGGTTTAGGGTTAAGGTTAGGTTTAGGGTTAGGTTTAGGGTTAGAGTTAAGGTTAGGTTTAGGTTTAGGGTTAGGGTAAGTGTTAGGGTAAGGTTTCGGGTTAGGGTTAGAGTTAGGCTTAGGTTAAGGGTAAGGGTTAGGTTTAGGGTTAGGTTTAGGGTTAGGTTAATGGTTTGGGTTATGTTTTAAGTTTAGGGTTAGTGTTAGGGTTAGGGTTCGGGTTAGGGTTAGGGTTAGCGATAGGGTAAGGGTAAGGGTTAGAATTAGGGTTAGGGTTAAGGTAAGAGTAAGGGTTAGGTTTAGGGTTAGGGTTAGGTTTAGATAAGGGTTAGGGTTAGGGTTAAGGTATGGGTAAGTTTTAGGGTTAGGGTTAGTGTTAGGGTTAGGGTAAGGGTAAGGGTTAGGGTTAGGGTTAGGATTAGGGTTAGGTTTCGGGTAATGATAAGGGTTAGGGTTAGGGTTAGGTTAAGGGTTAGGTTTAGGGTTAGGGTAAGGGTAAGGGTTAGGGTTAGGGTTAGGTTTAGGGTTGGGTTTGAGGTTAGGGTTAGGGTGAGGGTAATGGTAAGTGTTAGGGTTAGGGTTAGGTTTAGGGTAAGTGTAAGTGTTAGGGTTAGGGTTAGGGTTCCGGTTAGGTTTAGGGTTACGTTTAGGGTTAGGGTTAGGGTTAGGGTAAGGGTATGTGTTAGGGTTAGGATTAGGGTTAGGGTTAGGTTAAGAGTTAGGGTTAGGGGTTAGGGTTAGGGTTAGGTTTGGGTTAGGGTAAGGGTTAGGGTTAGGTTTAGGGTTAGGGTTAGGGTAAGGGTTAGGGTTAGGGTTAGGGTAATGGTAAGGTTTATGTTTAGGGTTAGGGTTCGGGTTAGGTTTAGGGTAAAGGTAAGGGTTAGGGTAATGGTTAGGGTTAGGTTTAGGGTTAGAGTAAGGGTAAGGGTTAGGGTTAGGGTTAGGGTAAGGGTTAGGGTTAGGGTTATGGTTAGTGTTAGAATAAAGGTAAGGGTTAGTGTTAGGTTTAGGGATTAGGGTTATGGTTAGGGTTAGGGTTAGGGCTAGGTTTAGGGTTATGGTTAGGGTAAGGGTTAGGGTTAGGATTAGGGTTAGGGTTAGGGTAAGGGTTAGGTTTAGGTTTCGGGTTAGGGTTAAGGTAATGGTAAGGGTTAGGGTTAGGTTTAGGGTTAAGGTTAGGGTTAAGGTTAGGGTTAGGTTTAGAGTTAGGGTTAGGGTAAGGGCAATTGTTAGGGTTAGGGCTAGGGTTAAGATTAGGGTTAGGGTTAGGGTTAGGTTTAGGTTTAGGGTTTGGGTTAGGGTAAAGGTAAGGGTAAGTGTTAGGGTTAGGGTTAAGTTTAGGGTTAGTGTTAGAGTTAGGCTTAGGGTAAGGGTTAGGGTAAGGGTTAGGGTTAGGGTTAGGTTTATGGTAAGGGTAAGGGTTCGTGTTAGGGTTAGGTTTAGGGTTGGGGTTGAGGTTAGGATTAGGGTTAGGGTGAGGGTAAAGGTAAGGATTAGGTTTACGGTTAGGGTTAGGGTTACGGTAAGTGTTAGGGTTAGGATTAGGGTTAGTGTTAGGGTAAGGGTTAGGGTTAGGATTAGTGTTAGGGTTAGGTTTAGGGTTGGGGTAAAAGTTAGGGTTAGGGTTAGGGTTACGGTAAGGGTTAGGGTTAGGATTAGGGTTAGGGTAAGTGTTAGTGTTAGGGTAAGGGTTAGGGTTAGTGTTACCGTTAGGTTTAGGGTTAGGGTTAGGGTTAGGGTTAGGGTAAGGGTTACAGTTAAGGTTAGGGTTAGAGTTAGGATTATGGTTAGGGTATGGTCAGGGTAAGGTTTATGGTTATGTTTTGGGTTAGGGTTACGGTAAGGGTAAGGGTTAGGTTTAGGGTTATGGTTAGGTTTAGGGTTAGGGTTATGGTTAGGGTTAGGGTTATGTTTAGGGTTAGGGTTTTGGTTATGGTTAGGTTTAGGGTTAAGGTTAAGGTTAGGGTTAGGGTTAGGGTAAGGGTAAGGGTTAGGGTTAGGTTTAGGGTTAGGGTAATGGTAAGGCTAAGGGTTAGGGTTTGGGTTAGGCTAAGGGTAAGGGTAAGGGTTAGGGTTAGGGTTAGGTTTAGGATTAGGTTTAGGGTTAGGGTAAGGGTAAGGGTTACGGTTAGTGTTAGGGTTAGGTTTAGGGTTGGGGTTAAGGATAGGGTTAGTGTTAGGGTAAGGGTAAGTGTTAGGGTTAGGGTTAGGATTAGGGTAAGGTTTAGGGTTAGGGTTAGGGTTATGTTTAGGGTAACGGTTAGGTTTAGGGTTAGGGTAAGGGTATATGTTAGGGTTAGGTTTAGGGTTAGGGTTAGGATAAGGGTAAGGGTTAGGGTTAGGGTTAGGGTTAAGGTTAGGGTTAGGGTTAGAGTTAGGGTAAGGGTTAGGGTTAGGGTTAGGGTAAGGGTTAGGGTTCGGGTTAGGGTTAGAGTTAGGGTTAGGTTTAAGGTAAGGTTAAGGGGTAGGGTTAGTGGTTAGGGTTAAGGTTAGGGTTAGGGTTAGCGTTAGGGTAAGGGTAAGGGTTAGGGTTAGGGTTAAGGTAAGGGTAAGGGCTAGGGTTAGTGTTAGGGTTATGGTTAGGGTAAGGTTTAGGGTTAGGTTTAGTGTAAGGTAAGCTTTAGTGTTAGGGTAAAGGTAAGTGTTAGGGTTAGGGTTAGGGTTACTGTTAGGTTTAGGGTTAGGTTTAGGGTAAGGGTTAGGGTTAGGGTTAGTTTAAAGGTAAGAGTTAGGGTTAGGGTTAGGGTTATGTTTAGGATTAGGGTAAGGTTAAGGGTTAGGGTTAGAGTTAGATTTAGGTAAAGGTTTAGGGTTAGGATTAGGTTTAGGGTTAGGGTAAGGTTAACTGTTAGGGTTAGGGTTAGGGTTAGGGTTAGAATAAGGGAAGGGTTAGGGTTAGGGTTAGGGTTACATGTTAGGGTTAGTGTTAGGGTTAGGTTTAGGGTTAGGGTAAAGGTAAGGGTTAGGGTTAGGGTTAGTGTTAGGTTTAGGGTTAGGGTTAGGGTTAGGGAAAGGGTAAGGGTTAGGGATAGGGTTAGGGTTAGGGGTTAGGGTAAGGGTAAGGGTTAGGGATAGGGTTAGTGTTAGGGTTAGGTTTAGGGTTAGGGTTAGGGTTAGGGTTAGGTTTAGGGTAAGGTTAAGGTTTTGGTTTAGGGTTAGTGTTAGGGTTAGGGTTAGGTTAGGGTAAGGTTAAGGGTTAGGGTTAGGTTTAGGGTTAGGTTTAGGGTTAGGGTAAGGGTAAGGTTTAGGGTTAGGGTTAGGGTAAGTGTTAGGGTTAGGTTTAGGGTTAGGTTAGGGGATAGGTAAGGGTAAGTGTTAGGGTTAGGATTAGGGTTAGGGTTAGGGTAAGGGTTAGTGTTAGGGTTTGGGTAAGGGTTAGGGTAAGGGTTAGGGTTAGAGTTATTGTTAGGTTTAAGGTAAGGTTAAGGTGTAGGGTTAGTGTTAGGGTTAGGGTTAAGTTTAGGGTTAGGGATAGGGTTAGGGTAAGGGTTAGGTTTAGGGTTAGGTAAGGGTTAAGGTTAGGGTTAGGGTTACAGTTAGGGTTAGGTTTATGGTAAGGGTAAGGTGTAGGGTTAGTGTTCGGGTTAGGGTGAGGGTTAAGGTTAGGGTTAGGTTAAGGGTAAGAGTTAGGGTTAGGGTTAAAGTAAGGTTATGGGTTAGGGTTAGTGTTAGGGTTATGGTTAGGGTAAGGGTTAGAGTTAGGTTTAGTGTAAGGGTAAGGTTTTTGGTTAGGGTTAGGGTTAGGGTAAGGGTTAGGGTTAGGGTTATGGTTAGGATAGTGGTTAGTGTAAGTTTAGGGTTAGGGTTAGGGTTAGGGTAAGGGTTAGGGTTAGGTTTAGGGTTAGGGTTAGGATAAGGGTTAGAGTTAGGGTTAGGGTTAGAGTTAGGGTAAGGGTAAGTTTAAGGGTTAGGGTTAGGGTTAGCGTGGGGTTAAGGTTAGAGTTAGTGTTCGGATAAGGTTAGAGTTAGGGTTAGGGTTAGGGTTAGGGTTAGGGTTAGGCTAAGAGTAAGGACTAGCGTTAGGGTTAGTGTTAGGTGTTAGGGTTAGGGTTAGGTTTAGAGTTAGGGTTAGGGTAAGGGTTAGGTTTCGGAAAGGGTAAGGGTTAGCGTTAGGGTTAGGGTTAGGTTAAGGATTAGGGTTAGAGTTAGGGTAAGGGTAAGGCTTAGGGTTAGGGTTAGGGTTTGGGTAAGTGTTAGGGTTAGGGTTCGCGTTAGGTTTAGGGTTTTGGTTCGGTAAGGGTAAGGGTTAGGGTTGGGGTTAGGGTTAGGGTTAGGTTTAGGGTTAGCTTTAGGTTTACGGTTAGGGTAAGGGTAAGGGTTTGGGTTAGGGTTAGGGTTAGGAAAGGGTAACAGTGAGGGTTACGGTTTGGGTTAGGGTAAGGAATAGGGTTAGGGTTAGGGTTAGGGTAAGGTTTAGGGTTAGGGTTAGGGTTAGTAATAAGGTTAGAGTTAGGGTAAGGGTAATGGTTAGGGTTAGGGTTACGGTTATGGTTAGGGTTAGGGGTTATGGTTAGGGTTAGGTTTAGGGTTAGGATTATGGTAAGGATAAGACCTAGGGTTAGGGATAGGGTTAGGGTTTGGGTTCCGTTTATGGTTTGGGTTAGGTTAAGGGTTAGGTTTAGGGTTAGGGTTATGGTTAAGGTGAGGGTTAGATTTAGGGGAAGGGTAAGGGTTAGGGTTAGGGTGAGGGTCAGGGTTAGGGTAATTGTTACCGTTAGGTTTAGGGTTAGCGTTAGGGTTAGGGTTAATGTTAGGGTGAGTGTGAGTGTAAGGTTAAGGGTTAGGGTTAGGTTTAGAGTTAGGGTTAGGGTAAGGGTAAGGGTTAGAGTTAGGGTTAGGGTTAGGGTTAGGGTTAGGGTAAGGGTAAGAGTTAGGGTTAGGTTTAGGGTTAGTGTTAAGGTTAGGGTTAGGGTTAGGGTTAGCGTTAGGGTAAGGGTAAGGGTTAGGTTTAGGGTTACGCTTAAGGTAAGGGTAAGTGTTAGTGTTAGGATTAGGGTTAGGTTTAGAGTAAGGGTTAGGGTTAGGTTTAGGGTAAGGGAAAGGTTTAGGTTTAGGGTTAGGGTTAGGGTTAGGGTAAGGTTAAGGGTTAGGGTTAGGTTTAGGATTAGGTTTAGGGTTAGGGTAAGGGTAAGGTTTAGGGTTAGGGTTAATGTTAGGGTGAGTGTGAGTGTAAGGTTAAGGGTTAGGGTTAGGTTTAGAGTTAGGGTTAGGGTAAGGGTAAGGGTTAGAGTTAGGGTTAGGGTTAAGGTTAGGGTTAGGTTTAGGGTAAGGGTAAGAGTTAGGGTTAGGTTTAGGGTTAGTGTTAAGGTTAGGGTTAGGGTTAGGGTTAGCGTTAGGGTAAGGGTAAGGGTTAGGTTTAGGGTTACGCTTAAGGTAAGGGTAAGTGTTAGTGTTAGGATTAGGGTTAGGTTTAGAGTAAGGGTTAGGGTTAGGTTTAGGGTAAGGGAAAGGTTTAGGTTTAGGGTTAGGGTTAGGGTTAGGGTAAGGTTAAGGGTTAGGGTTAGGTTTAGGATTAGGTTTAGGGTTAGGGTAAGGGTAAGGTTTAGGGTTAGGTTTAGGGTAAGGGTTAGGGTTAGGGTTAGGGTTAGGTTAGGGGATAGGGTAAGGGTAAGTGTTAGGGTTAGGGTTAGAATAAGGGTAAGGGTTAGGGTTAGGGTTAGGGGTTAGTATTAGGGTTAGTGTTAGGGTTAGGTTTAGGTTTAGGGTTACGGTTAGGATAAGGGTAAGGGTTAGGGGTAGGTTTAGTGTTAGTGTTTGGTTTAGGGTTTGGGTTAGGTTAAGGGCAATTGTTAGGGTTAGGGTTGAGCTTAGGGTTAGGGTTAGGGTTAGGGTTAGGGTTAGTGTTAGGTTTAGGGTTAGGGTTAGGGTAAGGGTAAGCGTTAGGGTTAGGGTTAGGGTTAACTTTAGGGTTAGTGTTAGGGTTAGGGTAAGTATTAGGGTTAGGGTAAGGGTTAGGGTTAGGGTTAGGGTTAGAGTTAGGTTTAGGGTTAGGGTAAGAGTCAGGGTTAGGGTTAGGGTAAGGTTTAGGGTTAGGTAAAGGGTTAGGGTTAGGTGTTGGGGTTAGGGTTAGGGTTAGCGTTAGGGCAAGGTTTAGGTTTAGGGTTAGGGTTACGGTAAGGGTTAGGGTTAGGATTAGGGTTAGGGTAAGTGTTAGGGTAAGGTTTAGGGTTAGGTTTAGGGTTAGGGTTAGGGTAAGGGTAAGGTTTAGGGTTAGGGTTAGGTTTAGGATTAGGGTTAGGGTTAGAGTTAGGGTTAGGTTTAGGGTTAGGTTTGGGTAAGGGTAAGGTTTACGGTTAGTGTTAGGGTTAGGTTTAGGGTTGAGGTTAAGGATAGGGTTAGTGTTAGGGTAAGGGTAAGTGTTACTGTTAGGGTTAGGATTAGGGTAAGGGTTAGGGTTAGGGTTAGGGTTAGGGTTAGGGTTATGTTTAGGGTAACGGTTAGGTTTAGGGTTAGGGTAAGTGTATGTGTTAGGGTTAGGTTTAGTGTTAGTGTTAGGATAAAAATAAGGGTTAGGGTTAGGGTTAGGGTTAGGGTTAGGGATAGGGTTAGATTTAAGGTAAGGTTAAGGGGTAGGGTTAGTGGTTAGGGTTAAGGTTAGGGTTAGGGTTAGCGTTAGGGTAAGGGTAAGGGTTAGGGTTAGGGTTAAGGTAAGGGTAAGAGCTAGGGTTAGTGTTAGGGTTATGATTAGGTAAGGTTTAGGGTTAGGTTTAGTGTAAGGGTAAGGTTTAGGGTTAGGGTAAACGTAAGTGTTAGGGTTAGGGTTAGGGTTAGGGTTAGAATAAGGGTAAAGGTTAGGGTTAGGGTTAGGTGTTAGTGTTAGGGTTAGGTTTAGGGTTAGGTTTAGGGTTACGGTTAGGTTAAGGGTAAGGGTTAGGGGTAGGGTTAGGTTTAGTGTTAGGGTTAGGGTTAGGGTTAGGGTTAGGGTTAGGGTTAGGTTTTGGTTTAGGACTAGGTTTAGGGTTAGGGTTAGGGTAAGGGCAATTGTTAGGGTTAGGGTTGAGCTTAGGGTTAGGGTTAGGGTTAGGTTTAGTGTTAGGTTTAGGGTTAGGGTTAGGATAAGGGTAAGCGTTAGGGTTAGGGTTAGGGTTAAGGTTAGGGTTAGGGTTAGGGTTAGGGTTAGGGTTAGGGTAAGGGTTAGGGTTAGGGTTAGGGTTAGGGTTAGAGTTAGGTTTAGGATTATTGTAAGGGTCAGGGTTAGTGTTTGGGTAAGGTTTAGGGTTAGGTTAAGGGTTAGAGTTAGCGGTTAGAGTTAGGGTTAGCGTTAGGGTAAGGTTTAGGGTTAGGGTTAGGGTAATGGTTAGGGTTAGTATTAGGGATAGGGTAAGTGTTAGTGTTAGTGTTAGGGTTAGGGTTTGGGTTAGGGTTAGGGTAAGGGTTAGGGTTAGGTTTAGGGTAAAGGTAAGAGTTAGGGTTAATGTTAGGTTTAGGTTTAGGTTTAGGTTTAGGGTTAGGGTTATGGTAAGGGTAAGGGTTAGGGTTAGGGTTAGTTTTAGGATTAGGTTTATGGTTAGGGTAAGGGTAAGGGTTATGGTTAGGATTAGTGTTAGCTTTAGGTAAGGGTTAGGGTTAGGGTTAGGATTAGTGTTAGGTTTAGGTAAGGGTTAGCGTTAGGGTTAGGGTTAAGGTTAGGGTTAGGGTTAGTTGTAGGGATAGGGTTAGGGTTAGGGTAAGGGTAAGAGTTAGGGTTAGGATTAGGGTTAGGGTTAGGGTTAGGGTTAGGGTTAGGGTTAGTTGTAGGGATAGGGTTAGGGTTAGGGTAAGGGTAAGAGTTAGGGTTAGGATTAGGGTTAGGGTTAGGGAGTAGGTTTAGGGTTAGGGTTAGGGATAGTGTTATGGTTAGGGTTAGGGTAAGGGTAAGGGTAAGGTTTAGGGTTAGGTTTAGGTTAAGGGTAAGTGTTAGGTTTATGGTTAGGGTTACCGTAGGGCTTAGGGTTAGGGTTAGGGTTAGGTTTAGGAGTTAGGGTTAGGGTTAGGGTTAGGGTTGTGGATTAGGATTAGTGTTGGAGTTAGGGTAAGTGTTTGGGTTAGGAGTTAGGGTTAGTATTAGGGTTAGGATAAGGGTTAGGGTTAGGGTTATGGTTAGGGTTAGGATAAGGGTTAGGGTTAATTTTAGGGTTAGAGCTAGGGTAAGGGTTAGGGTTAGGTTTAACGTTCGGGTTAAGGTTAGGGTTGGGTTAGGGTAAGGGTAAGGTTTAGGGTTAGGGTTAGGGTTCGTGTTAGGTTTAGGGTTTGGGTTAAGGTAATGGTAAGGGTTAGGGGTAGGGTTAGGGTTAGGCTTAGGGTTAGGGTTAGGGGAAGGGTAAGGGTTAGGGTTAGGGTTAGGGTTCACGTTAGGTTTAGGGTTTGGGTTAGGGTAAGGTTAAGGGTTAGGGTTAGGTTTATGGTTAGGTTTAGGGTTAGTTTTAGGTTTACGGTTAGGGTAGGGTAAGGGTTAGGGTTAGGGTTAGGGTTAGGGAAAGGGTAAGGGTTAGGGTTAGGGTTAGTATTAAGCTTATGGTTAGGGTAAGGGTACAGGTTAGGGTTATGGTTAGGGTTAGGTTTAGGGTTAGGGTTATGGTAAGGATAAGATTTAGAGTTAGGGATAGGTTTAGGGTTCGGATTAGGTTTAGGATAAGGGTTAGATTAAGGGTTAGGGTTAGGGTTAGGGTAATGATAAAGGTTAGGGTTAGGGTAAGGGTAAGGGTTAGGGTTAGGGTGAGGGTTAGGGTTAGGGTTATGGTAAGTGTTATGGTTAGGTTTGTGATAGGGTTAGGTTTAGGGTTAGGGTAAGGATAAGGGTTAGGGTTAAGTTAGGGTTAGTGTTAGGGTTAAGGTTAGGTTTAGCGTGAGGGTAAGGGTAAGGGTTAGGGTTAGTATTAGGGTTAGGGATAGGGTAAGGGTAAGGGTTATGGTTAGGGTTAGGGTTAGGTTTAGGATAAGGGTTAGGTTAGGGTTAGGGTTAGGTTAGGGGTTAGGGTATGGGGAAGTGTTAGGGTTAGGGTTAGAATAATGGTAAGGGTTAGGGGTAGGTTTAGGGGTTAGGGTTAGGGTTAGGGTTAGGTAAGGCTAAGGGTTAGGGTTAGGGTTAGAGTTAGGGTTAGGTTTAGGGTTAGGTTTAGGGTAAGGGCAATTGTTAGGGTTAGGGTTAGTGTTAAGGTTATGGTTACGGTTAGGGTTAGGGTTAGGTTTATGGTTAGGTTTAGGGTATGGGTTAGGGTTAGGGTTAGGGTTAAGGTTAGGGTTAGGGTTAGGTATAGGGTTAGGGTAAGGTTTAGGTTTAGTGTAAGTGTTGGGGTTAGGGTTAGGTTTAGGGTTAGGTTTAGGGTTAGGTTTAGGTTAAGGTTAAGGGTTAGGGTTAGGTTTAAGGTTAGGGTTAGGGTTAGTGATAGGGTTAGGGTAAGGGTTAGGGTTAGTGTAAGTGTTAGGGTTAGGGTAAGAGGTAGGTATAGGGTTAGGGTAAGGGTAAGTGTAAGGGTTAGGGTTAGGATAAGGGTTAGGGTTAGGGTTAGGGTTAGAGTTAGGGTTAGGTTTAAGGTAATGTTAAGTGGTAGGGTTAGGGTTAGGTTAAGGTTAGCGTTAGGATAAGGATAAGGGTTAGGGTTAGTGTTAAGGTAAGGGTAAGGGCTAGGTTTAGTGTTAGGGTTATGGTTAGGGTAAGGTTTAAGGTAAGGTTTAGTGTAAGGGTAAGGTTTAGGGATAGGGTTTGGGTTAGGGTTAGGGATAGGGTTAGTTTAAACGTAAGGGTTAGGGTTAGGGTTAGGGTTATGTTTAGGATTAGTGTTAGGGTT
>JANJXV010000682.1:107500-177500 GCA_024803745.1 Megascapheus bottae | reverse complement strand
GGTAATGGTTAGGGTTAGGCTAAGGGTAAGTGTTAGCGTTAGGGTGAGCGTTAGGGTTAGGGTTAGGGTTAGGTTAAGGGTAAGGGTTAGGTTTAGGTTTAGGGTTAGGTTTAGGGTAGGTTTTAAGGTCAAGGTTATGGTTAGGGTAAGGGTAAGTTTTAGGGTTAGGTTTAGGTTAAGGTTAAGTGTTAGGGTTAGGGTTAGGGTTACCGTAATGTTTAGGGTTAGGGTTAGGGTTAGGGTTATGGATTAGGATTAGTGTTGGGGTTAGAGTTAGAGTTAGGGTAAGGGTTAGGGTTAGGTTTATCGTTGGGGTTAAGGTTAGGGTTAGGGTTAGGGTAAGGGTAAGTTTTAGGGTTAAGGTTAGGGTTAGGGTTAGGATAAGGGTTAGGTTTAGGGTTGGGGTTAAGTTTATGGTTAGGGTTAGGGTTAGGGTAAGGGTAAGAGTTAGGGTTAGGATTAGGGTTAGGGTTAGGTATTAGGGTTAGGGTTAGGGTTAGGGTTAGGGTAATGTTTAGGGTTAGGCTAAGGTTAAGTGTTAGGGTTAGGGTTAGCGTTATGGTGAGGGTTAGGGTAAGGGTAAGGGTAAGGTTTAGGGTTAGGGTTAGGTTAAGGGTAAGTGTTAGGGTTAGGGTTAGGGTTACCGTAGGGCTTAGGTTTAGGGTTTGGGTTAGGGTTAGGGGTTAGGGTTAGGGTTAGGGTTATGGATTAGGGTTATTGTTGTGGTTAGGGTAAGTGTTTGGGTTAGGAGTTACGGTTAGTATTAGGGTTAGGTTAAGGGTTAGGGTTAGGGTTAGGGTTAGGATAAGGGTTAGGGTTAGGGTTAGGGTTAGAGTTAGGGTAAGGGTTAGGGTTAGGTTTAGCGTTGGGGTTAAGGTTAGGGTTGGGTTAGGGTAAGGGTAAGGTTTAGGTTTAGGGTTAGGGTTCGTGTTAGGTTTAGGGTTTGGGTTAGGGTAATGGTAAGGGTTAGGGTTAGGGTTAGGGTTAGGTATAGGGTTAGGGTTAGGGGAAGGGTAAGTGTTAGGGTTAGGGTTCACGTTAGGTTTAGGGTTTGGGTTAGGGTAAGGTTAAGGGTTCGGGTTAGGTTTATGGTTAGGTTTAGGGTTAGTTTTAGGATTACGGTTAGGGTAAGGGTTAGGGTTAGGGTTAGGGTTAGGGAAAGGGTAAGGGTTAGGGTTAGGGTTAGTATTAAGGTTATGGTTAGGGTAAGGATAAGAGTTAGGGTTAGGGATAGGATTATTTTTTGGATTAGGTTTAAGCTAAGGGTTAGATTAAGGGTTAGGGTTAGGGTTAGGGAAATGGTAAAGGTTAGGGTAAGGGTAAGGGTAAGGGTTAGGGTTAGGGTGAGGGTTAGGGTTAGGGTTAGGGTAAGTGTTAGGGTTAGGTTTGGGTTAGGATTAGGTTTAGGGTTCGGGTAAGGATAAGGGTTAGGGTTAACGTAGGGTTAGGGTTAGGGTTAAGGCTCGGTTTAGGGTGAGGGTAAGGGTAAGGGTTAGTGTTAGGGTTAGGGTTAGGGTTATGTTTAGGGTTACGGTTAGGGTTAGGGTTAGGGTAAGGGTATGTGTAAGGGTTAGGTTTAGGGTTAGGGTTAGGGTAAGGGTAAGGGTTAGGGTTAGGGTGAGGGTTAGGGTTAAGGTTAGGGTTAGGGTTAGGGTTAGGGTAAGGTTAGGGTTAGGGTTAGGGTAAGGGTTAGGGTTAGGGTTAGGGTTAGGGTTAGGTTTAGGGTTAGGGTTAGGGTAAGGGTAAGGGTTAGTGTTAGGGTTAGGGATGGGGTCAAGGTTAGGATTAGGGTTAGGGTTAGTGTTAGGTTTAGGTTTAGGGTTAGGGCATGGGCAATTGTTAGGGTTAGTGTTAGGGTTAGGTTAGGGTTAGGGTTAGGGTTAGGGTTAGGGTTAGGTTAGGGTTAGGGTTAGGGTTAGGGTTAGGTTTAGGTTTAGGTTTAGGGTTAGGGTATGGGTAAGGGTAAGGGAAAGGGATAGGGTTAGGGTTAGGGTTAAGGTTAGGGTTATGTTTTGGGTTAGTATTAGGTTTAGGTTTAGGGTTAGGTTAAGGGTAAGGATTAGGGTTAGGCTTAGGTTTAGGGTTAGGGTTAGGGTAAGGGTAAGGGTAAGGGTTAGGGATAGGGTTAGGTTTAGGGTTAAGGTTAGGTTTAGGTTTTGGGTTAGGATAAGGTTTAGGGTTAGGGTTAGGGTAAGTGTAAGGATTAGGGTTAGGGTTAGGCTTAGCGTTAGGGTTAAGGTTGGGGTTAGGTTTAGGGTAAGGTTTAGGGTTAGGGTTAGGGTATGGGTTAGGGTTAGGTTTAGGGTTAAGGTTAGGTTTAGGGTTAGGTTTAGGGTTAGAGTTAGGGTTAGGTTTAGGTTTAGGGTTAGGGTAAGTGTTAGGGTAAGGTTTCGGGTTAGGGTTAGAGTTAGGCTTAGGTTAAGGTTAAGGGTTAGGTTTAGGGTTAGGTTTAGGGTTAGGTTAAGGGTTTGGGTTATGGTTTAAGTTTAGGGTTAGTGTTAGGGTTAGGGTTCGGGTTACGGTGAGGGTTAGGTTTAGGGTTGGGTTTAAGGTTAGGGTTACGGTTAGGGTAAGGGTAAGGGTTAGGGTTAGGGTTAGGGTTAGGGTTAGCGATAGGGTAAGGGTAAGGGTTAGGATTAGGATTAGGGTTGAGGTAAGAGTAAGGGTTAGGTTTAGGGTTAGGGTTAGGTTTAGATAAGGGTTAGGGTTAGGGTTAAGGTATGGGTAAGTTTTAGGGTTAGGGTTAGTGTTAGGGTTAGGGTAAGGGTAAGGGTTAGGGTTAGGGTTAGGATTAGGGTTAGGTTTAGGGTAATGATAAGGGTTAGGGTTACGGTTAGGTTTAGGGTTAGGGTTAGGGTAAGAGTAAGGGTGGGGGTTAGGATTAGGGTTACTGTTAGGGTTAGGGTTAGGTTTAGGTTTAGGGTTAGGGTAAGGGTAAGGTTTAGGGTTAGGGTTAAGGTTAGGGTTAGGGTTAGGGTTAGGGTTAGTGTTAGGTTTATGGTTAGGGTTAGGGCATGGGCAATTGTTAGGGTTAGGGTTAGGGTTAGGTTAATGTTAGGGTTAGGTTTAGGATTATGGTTAGGGTAAGGGTAATGTTTAGGTTTAGGGTTAGGGTTAGGGTTAGGGTTAGGGTTAGGGTTATTGATAGGGTAAGGGTTAGGGTTAGGGTAAGTGTTAGGGTTAGGGTTAGGGTTAGGGTTAGGGTTAGGGTTAGGTTTAGATTTGGGTTAGGGTAAGGGGTAGGGTTAGGTTTAGGGTTAGGGTTAGGTTAAGGGTTAGGGTTAGGGGTTAGGGTTAGGGTTAGGCTTAGGGTAAGGGTTGGGATTAGTGTTAGGGTTAGGGTTAGGGTTATGTTTAGGGTAGGGTCAGGGTAAGGGTTAGGTTAGGTTTAAGGTTAGGGTTAGTGTAAGGGTAAGGGTTAGGGTTAGGATTAGGTTTAGGATTAGGGTTACTGTTAGGGTTAGGGTTAGGTTTAGGGTTAGGGTTAGCGTAAGGGTAAGGGTAAGGGATAGGGTTAAGGTTAGGTTTAGGATAAGGGTTAGGGTTAGGGTTAGGGTTAGGTTTAGGGTTAGGGTTAGGGTAAGGGTAAGGGTTAGGGTTAGTGTTAGGGTTATGTTTAGGGTTGGGGTTAAGTTTAGGGTTAGTTTTCGGGTAAGGGTAAGTGTTAGGGTTAGAGTTAGGATTAGGGTAAGGGTTAGGGTTAGGGTTAGGGTTATGTTTAGGGTTACGGTTAGGGTTAGGGTTAGGGTAAGTTATGTGTTAGTGTTAGGTTTAGGGTTAGGGTTAGGGTAAAGGTAAGGGTTAGGGTTAGGGTTAGGGTTTAGGTTAGGGTTAGGGTTAGGGTTAGGGTAAGGGTTAGGGTTAGGGTTAGGGTTAGAGTTATGGTTAGGTTTAAGGTAAGTTTAAGGGGTAGGGTTAGTGTTAGGGTTAAGGTTAGGATTAGGGTTAGCGTTAGGGTAAGTGTAAGGGTTAGGGTTAGGGTTAAGGTAAGGGTAAGGGCTAGGGTTAGTATTAGGCTTATGGTTAGGGTAAGGTTTAGGGATAGGGTTGGGGTTAGGGTTAGGGATAGAGTTAGTTTAAAGGTAAGGGTTAGGGTTAGGGTTAGGGTTAAGTTTAGGATTAGGGTAAGGGTAAGGGTTAGGGTAGAGTTAGGGTTAGGGTAAGGGTTAGGGTTATGGCTAGGGTTAGGGTTAGGGTAAGGGTTAGGGTTAGGGTTAGGGTTAGGGTTAGAGTTAGGTTTAGGTTTAAGGTAAGTTTAAGGGGTAGGGTTTGTGTTAGGGTTAAGGTTAGGGTTAGGGTTAGCGTTAGGGTAAGGGTAAGGGTTAGGGATAGGGTTAAGGTAAGGGTAAGGGCTAGGGTTAGTGTTAGGCTTATGGTTAGGGTAAGGTTTAGGGATAGGGTTGGGGTTAGGTTTAGGGATAGGGTTAGTTTAAAGGTAAGGGTAAGGGTTAGGGTTAGGGTTATGTTTAGGATTAGGGTAAGCGTAAGGGTTAGGGTTAGAGTTAGGGTTAGGGTAAGGGTTAGGGTTATGGCTAGGGTTAGGGTTAGGGTAAGGTTAAGTGTTAGGGTTAGGGTTAGGGTTAGGGTTAGGGTTAAAATAAGGGTAAGGGTTAGGGTTAGGTTTAGGGTTAGGTTTTCGGTAAAGGTAAGGGTTATTGTTAGGGTTAGCGTGAGTGTTATGTTTAGAGTAAGGGTTAGGGATAGGGTTAGTGTTAGGGTTAAGGTTAGGGTTAGGTTTTGGGTTAGGTTTAGTTTTAGGGTTAGCGTTAGGGTAAGGGTAAGGGTTACGGTTAGGGTTAGGGTTAGCGTTAGGGTTAAGGTTAGGGTTAGGGTTAGGGTAATGGTTAGGGTTAGGCTAAGGGTAAGTGTTAGCGTTAGGGTGAGCGTTAGGGTTAGGGTTAGGGTTAGGTTAAGGGTAAGGGTTAGGTTTAGGTTTAGGGTTAGGTTTAGGGTAGGTTTTAAGGTCAAGGTTATGGTTAGGGTAAGGGTAAGTTTTAGGGTTAGGTTTAGGTTAAGGTTAAGTGTTAGGGTTAGGGTTAGGGTTACCGTAATGTTTAGGGTTAGGGTTAGGGTTAGGGTTATGGATTAGGATTAGTGTTGGGGTTAGAGTTAGAGTTAGGGTAAGGGTTAGGGTTAGGTTTATCGTTGGGGTTAAGGTTAGGGTTAGGGTTAGGGTAAGGGTAAGTTTTAGGGTTAAGGTTAGGGTTAGGGTTAGGATAAGGGTTAGGTTTAGGGTTGGGGTTAAGTTTATGGTTAGGGTTAGGGTTAGGGTAAGGGTAAGAGTTAGGGTTAGGATTAGGGTTAGGGTTAGGTATTAGGGTTAGGGTTAGGGTTAGGGTTAGGGTAATGTTTAGGGTTAGGCTAAGGTTAAGTGTTAGGGTTAGGGTTAGCGTTATGGTGAGGGTTAGGGTAAGGGTAAGGGTAAGGTTTAGGGTTTGGGTTAGGTTAAGGGTAAGTGTTAGGGTTAGGGTTAGGGTTACCGTAGGGCTTAGGTTTAGGGTTTGGGTTAGGGTTAGGGGTTAGGGTTAGGGTTAGGGTTATGGATTAGGGTTATTGTTGTGGTTAGGGTAAGTGTTTGGGTTAGGAGTTACGGTTAGTATTAGGGTTAGGTTAAGGGTTAGGGTTAGGGTTAGGGTTAGGATAAGGGTTAGGGTTAGGGTTAGGGTTAGAGTTAGGGTAAGGGTTAGGGTTAGGTTTAGCGTTGGGGTTAAGGTTAGGGTTGGGTTAGGGTAAGGGTAAGGTTTAGGTTTAGGGTTAGGGTTCGTGTTAGGTTTAGGGTTTGGGTTAGGGTAATGGTAAGGGTTAGGGTTAGGGTTAGGGTTAGGTATAGGGTTAGGGTTAGGGGAAGGGTAAGTGTTAGGGTTAGGGTTCACGTTAGGTTTAGGGTTTGGGTTAGGGTAAGGTTAAGGGTTCGGGTTAGGTTTATGGTTAGGTTTAGGGTTAGTTTTAGGATTACGGTTAGGGTAAGGGTTAGGGTTAGGGTTAGGGTTAGGGAAAGGGTAAGGGTTAGGGTTAGGGTTAGTATTAAGGTTATGGTTAGGGTAAGGATAAGAGTTAGGGTTAGGGATAGGATTATTTTTTGGATTAGGTTTAAGCTAAGGGTTAGATTAAGGGTTAGGGTTAGGGTTAGGGAAATGGTAAATGTTAGGGTAAGGGTAAGGGTAAGGGTTAGGGTTAGGGTGAGGGTTAGGGTTAGGGTTAGGGTAAGTGTTAGGGTTAGGTTTGGGTTAGGATTAGGTTTAGGGTTTGGGTAAGGATAAGGGTTAGGGTTAACGTAGGGTTAGGGTTAGGGTTAAGGCTCGGTTTAGGGTGAGGGTAAGGGTAAGGGTTAGTGTTAGGGTTAGGGTTAGGGTTATGTTTAGGGTTACGGTTAGGGTTAGGGTTAGGGTAAGGGTATGTGTAAGGGTTAGGTTTAGGGTTAGGGTTAGGGTAAGGGTAAGGGTTAGGGTTAGGGTGAGGGTTAGGGTTAAGGTTAGGGTTAGGGTTAGGGTTAGGGTAAGGTTAGGGTTAGGGTTAGGGTAAGGGTAAGGGTTAGGGTTAGGGTTAGGGTTAGGGTAAGGGTAAGGGTTAGTGTTAGGGTTAGGGATGGGGTCAAGGTTAGGATTAGGGTTAGGGTTAGTGTTAGGTTTAGGTTTAGGGTTAGGGCATGGGCAATTGTTAGGGTTAGTGTTAGGGTTAGGTTAGGGTTAGGGTTAGGGTTAGGGTTAGGGTTAGGTTAGGGTTAGGGTTAGGGTTAGGGTTAGGTTTAGGTTTAGGTTTAGGGTTAGGGTATGGGTAAGGGTAAGGGAAAGGGATAGGGTTAGGGTTAGGGTTAAGGTTAGGGTTATGTTTTGGGTTAGTATTAGGTTTAGGTTTAGGGTTAGGTTAAGGGTAAGGATTAGGGTTAGGCTTAGGTTTAGGGTTAGGGTTAGGGTAAGGGTAAGGGTAAGGGTTAGGGATAGGGTTAGGTTTAGGGTTAAGGTTAGGTTTAGGTTTTGGGTTAGGATAAGGTTTAGGGTTAGGGTTAGGGTAAGTGTAAGGATTAGGGTTAGGGTTAGGCTTAGCGTTAGGGTTAAGGTTGGGGTTAGGTTTAGGGTAAGGTTTAGGGTTAGGGTTAGGGTATGGGTTAGGGTTAGGTTTAGGGTTAAGGTTAGGTTTAGGGTTAGGTTTAGGGTTAGAGTTAGGGTTAGGTTTAGGTTTAGGGTTAGGGTAAGTGTTAGGGTAAGGTTTCGGGTTAGGGTTAGAGTTAGGCTTAGGTTAAGGTTAAGGGTTAGGTTTAGGGTTAGGTTTAGGGTTAGGTTAAGGGTTTGGGTTATGGTTTAAGTTTAGGGTTAGTGTTAGGGTTAGGGTTCGGGTTACGGTGAGGGTTAGGTTTAGGGTTGGGTTTAAGGTTAGGGTTACGGTTAGGGTAAGGGTAAGGGTTAGGGTTAGGGTTAGGGTTAGGGTTAGCGATAGGGTAAGGGTAAGGGTTAGGATTAGGTTTAGGGTTAAGGTAAGAGTAAGGGTTAGGTTTAGGGTTAGGGTTAGGTTTAGATAAGGGTTAGGGTTAGGGTTAAGGTATGGGTAAGTTTTAGGGTTAGGGTTAGTGTTAGGGTTAGGGTAAGGGTAAGGGTTAGGGTTAGGGTTAGGATTAGGGTTAGGTTTAGGGTAATGATAAGGGTTAGGGTTAGGGTTAGGTTAAGGGTTAGGGTTAGGGTTAGTGTTAGGGTAAGGGTAAGGGTTACGGTTAGGGTTAGGTTTAGGGTTGGGTTTGAGGTTAGTGTTAGGGTGAGGGTAAGGGTAAGTGTTAGGGTTAGGGATAGGTTTAGGGTAAGTGTAAGTGTTAGGGTTAGGGTTAGGGTTACGGTTAGGTTTAGGGTTACGGTTAGGGTTAGGGTTAGGGTTAGGGTAAGGGTATGTGTTAGGGTTAGAATTAGGGTTAGGGTTAGGTTAAGAGTTAGGGTTAGGGGTTAGGGTTAGGGTTAGGGTAAGGGTTAGGGTCAGGTTTCGGTTAGGGTTAGGGTAAGGGTTAGGTTTAGGGTTAGGGTAATGGTAAGGTTTATGTTTAGGGTTAGGGTTCGGGTTAGGTTTAGGGTAAAGGTAAGGGTTAGGGTAATGGTTAGGGTTAGGTTTAGGGTTAGAGTAAGGGTAAGGGTTAGGGTTAGGATTAGGGTAAGGGTTAGGTTTATTGTTATGGTTAGTGTTAGAATAAAGGTAAGTGTTAGTGTTAGGTTTAGGGGTTAGGGATATGGTTAGGGTTAGGGGTAGGGCTAGGTTTAGGGTTATGGTTAGGGTAAGGTTTCGGGTTAGGGTTAGAGTTAGGCTTAGGTTAAGGTTAAGGATTAGGTTTAGGGTTAGGTTTAGGGTTAGGTTAAGGGTTTGGGTTATGGTTTAAGTTTAGGGTTAGTGTTAGGGTTAGGGTTCGGGTTAGGGTTAGGGTTAGGTTTAGGGTTGGGTTTAAGGTTAGGGTTACGGTTAGGGTAAGGGTAAGGGTTAGGGTTAGGGTTAGGGTTAGGGTTAGCGATAGGGTAAGGGTAAGGGTTAGGATTAGGTTTAGGGTTAAGGTAAGAGTAAGGGTTAGGTTTAGGGTTAGGGTTAGGTTTAGATAAGGGTTAGGGTTAGGGTTAAGGTATGGGTAAGTTTAAGGTTAGGGTTAGTGTTAGGGTTAGGGTAAGGGTAAGGGTTAGGGTTAGGGTTAGGATTAGGGTTAGGTTTCGGGTAATGATAAGGGTTAGGGTTAGGGTTAGGTTAAGGGTTAGGGTTAGGGTTAGGGTAAGGGTAAGGGTTAGGGTTAGGTTAGGGTTGGGGTTGAGGTTAGGGTTAGGGTGAGGGTAAGGGTAAGTGTTAGGGTTAGGGTTAGGTTTAGGGTAAGGGTAAGTGTTAGGGTTAGGGTTAGGGTTCCGGTTAGGTTTAGGGTTACGGTTAGGGTTAGGGTTAGGGTTAGGGTAAGGGTATGTGTTAGGGTTAGGATTAGGGTTAGGGTTAGGTTAAGAGTTAGGGTTAGGGGTTAGGGTTAGGGTTAGGGTTGGGTTAGGGTAAGGGTTAGGGTTAGGTTTAGGGTTAGGGTTAGGGTAAGTGTTAGGGTTAGGGTTAGGGTAATGGTAAGGTTTATGTTTAGGGTTAGGGTTCGGGTTAGGTTTAGGGTAAAGGTAAGGGTTAGGGTAATGGTTAGGGTTAGGTTTAGGGTTAGAGTAAGTGTAAGGGTTAGGGTTAGGGTTAGGGTAAGGGTTAGGTTTATTGTTATGGTTAGTGTTAGAATAAAGGTAAGGGTTAGTGTTAGGTTTAGGGGTTAGGGATATGGTTAGGGTTAGGTTTAGGGCTAGGTTTAGGGTTATGGTTAGGGTTAAGGTTAGGGTTAGGTTTAGAGTTAGGGTTAGGGTAAGGGCAATTGTTAGGGTTAGGGCTAGGGTTAAGATGAGGGTTAGGGTTAGGGTTAGGGTTAGGGTTAGGTTTAGGGTTTGGGTTAGGGTAAAGGTAAGGGTAAGTGTTAGGGTTAGGATTAAGTTTACGGTTAGTGTTAGGGTTAGGTTTAGGGTAAGGGTTAGGGTAAGGGTTAGGGTTAGGGTTAGGTTTATGGTAAGGGTAAGGGTTCGGGTTAGGGTTAGGTTTAGGGTTGGGGTTGAGGTTAGGGTTAGGGTTAGGGTGAGGGTAAGGGTAAGGGTTACGGTTACGGTAAGGGTTAGGGTTACGGTAAGTGTTAGGGTTAGGATTAGGGTTAGTGTTAGGGTAATGGTTAGGGTTAGGATTAGGGTTAGGGTTAGGTTTAGGGTTGGGGTTAAGGTTAGGGTTAGGGTAAGGGTAATGGTTAGGGTTTGGGTTAGGGTAAGGGTTAGAGTTAGGGTTAGTCTTAGGGTAGGGTTTAGGGTAAGGGGAAGTGTTAGGGTTTGGGTTACAATAAGGGTAAGGTTTAGGGTTAGGTTTAGGGTTTAGGGTTAGGGTTAGGGTTAGGTTTAGGGTTAGGGTATGGGTAAGGGTTAGGGTTAGGGTTAGGGTTAGTGTTAGGTTTAGTGTTAGGGTTATGGCATGGGCATTTGTTAGGGTTAGGGTTAGGGTTAGATTAGGGTTAGGGTTAGAGTTAGGGTTAGGTTTAGGGTTGGGGTAAGGATAAGGGTAAGGGTTAGGGTTAAGGTTAGGGTTAGGGTTAAGGTTAGGGATAGGGTTAGGGTTATTTTTAGGGTAAGGGTTAGGGTTAGGGTAAGTGTTAGGGTTAGTGTTAGTGTTAGGGTTAGGGTTAGAGTTAGGTTTAGGGTTTGGGTAAGGGTAAGGGTTAGGGTTAGGGTTAGGGTTATGTTAAGGGTTAGGGTTAGGGGTTAGGGTTAGGGTTAGGTTTAGGGTAAGGGTTAGGGTTAGTGTTAGGGTTAGGGTTAGAGTTAGGGTTTTGGTTAATGTAGGGGAAGGGTAAGGGTTACAGTTAGGTTTAGGGTAGGGTTAGGGTAAGGGTAAGGGTTAGGGTTAGGGTTAGGTTTAGGATTAGGGTTACTGTTAGGGTTAGGGTTAGGTTTAGGGTTATGTTTAGCGTAAGGGTAAGGGTAAGGGTAAGGGTTAGGGTTAGGGTTAGGTTTAGGATTAGGGTTAGCGTAAGGGTAAGGGTAAGGGTTAGGGTTAGGGTTAGGTTTAGGATTAGGGTTAGGGTTAGGGTTAGGGATAGGTTTAGGTTTAGGGTTAGGGTAAGGGTAAGGGTTAGGGTTAGTGTTAGGGTTAGGTTAGGGTTAGTGTTGGGGTAAGGGTAAGGGTTAGGGTTAGGGTTAGGGTTAAGGTTAGGGTTAGGGTAAGGGTTAGGGTTAGGGTTAGGGTTAGGGTTAAGGTTAGGGTTAGTGTTAGGGTAAGGGTAAGTGTTAGGGTTACGGTTAGGATTAGGGTAAGTGTTAGGGTTAGGGTTAGGGTTATGTTTAGGGTTACGGTTAGGGTTAGGGTTAGGGTAAGGGTATGTGTAAGGGTTAGGTTTAGGGTTATGGTTAGGGTAAGGGTAAGGGTTAGGGTTAGGGTGAGGGTTAGGGTTAAGGTTAGGGTTAGGGTTAGGGTTAGGGTAAGGTTAGGGTTAGGGTTAGGGTAAGGGTTAGGGTTAGGGTTAGGGTTAGACTTAGGGTTAGGTTTAAGGTAAGGTTAAGTGGTAGGGTTAGTGTTAGGGTTAAGGTTAGGGTTAGGTTTAGCGTTAGGGTAAGGGTAAGGGTTAGGTTTAGGGTTAGGTTTAGGATTAGGGTTAGGGTTAGGCTTAGGGATAGGTTTATGGTTAGGGTTAGTGTAAGGGTAAGGGTTAGGGTTAGTGTTAGGGTTAGGTTAGGGTTAGGGTTGGGGTAAGGGTAAGGGTTAGGTTTAGAGTTAGGGTTAAGTTTAGGGTTAGGGTAAGGGTTAGGGATAGGGTTAGGGTTAAGGTTAGGGTTAGTGTTAGGGTAAGGGTAAGTGTTAGAGTTACGGTTAGGATTAGGGTAAGTGTTAGGGTTCGGGTTAGGGTTATGTTTAGGGTTACGGTTAGGGTTAGGGTTAGGGTAAGGGTATGTGTTAGGGTTAGGTTTAGGGTTAGGGTTAGGGTAAGGGTTAGGGTTATGGTTAGGGTTAGGGTTAAGGTTAGGGTTAGGGTTAGGGTTAGGGTAAGGTTAGGGTTAGGGTTAGGGTAATGGTTAGGGTTAGGGTTAGGGTTAGAGTTAGGGTTAGGTTTAAGGTAAGGTTAAGTGGTAGGGTCAGTGTTAGGGTTAAGGTTAGGGTTAGGTTTAGCGTTAGGGTAAGGGTAAGGGTTAGGGTTAAGGTTAAGGTAAGGGTAAGGGATAGGTTTAGGGTTAGGTTAAGTGTTAGTGTTATGGTTAGGGTTAGGGTTAGGGTAAAGTTTAGGGTTAAGGTTGGGGTTAGGGTAAGGGTAAGGGTTAGGTCTAGGGTTAGGGTTAGGGTAAGGGTTAGGGATAGGTTTAGGGTTATCGTAAATGTTACTCTTAGGGTTAGGGTTAGGGTAAGGTTTAGGGTTAGGGTTGGGGTTAGGGTAAGGGTAATGGTTAGGGTTAGGGTTAGGGTTAGGTTTAGGTTTAGGGTTAGGGTAATGGTAAGGGTTAGGGTTAAGTTTGGGGTTAGGGTTAGTTTTAGGATTAGGATTAGGGTTAGGATAAGGGTAAGGGTTAGGGTTAGGATTAGTGTTAGGTTTAGGGAAAGGGTTAGGTTAGGGTTAGGGTTAAGGTTAGGGTTAGGGTTAGTTTTAGGGTTAGGGTTAGGGTTAGGGTTAGGGTTAAGGCTAGGGTTAGGGTTAGTTTTATGGTTAGGGTTAGGGTTAGGGTTAGGATTAGGTTAAGGTTTAGGGTTATGGTTAGGGTTAAGGTTAGGGTTAGGGTTAGTTTTAGGGTTAGGGTTAGGGTTAGGGTTATGATAAGGGTAAGGGTTAGGTTTAGGATTATTTTTAGGGTGAGGTTTATCCTTAACGGTTAGGGTTAGGATTACGGTTAGAGTTAGGTTAAGGGTTAGGGTAAAGGTAAGGGTTAGAGTTATGTTTAGGTTTAGGATTAGGGTTATGGTAAGTGTAAGGGTTAGGGATAGGGATAGGTTTAGGGTTAAGTTTAGGGTTAGGGTTAGGGTTAGGGTTAGGGTTAGGGTTAGAATAAGGGGAAGGATTAGGCTTAGGGTTAGGGTTAGCGTTAGGGTTCTGTTTAGGGTTAGAGTTAGGCTTAGGGTAAGGGTAAGGGTAAGGGTTAGGGTTAGCGTTAGGTTTAGGTTTAGGTTAAAGTTTAGGGTTAGGGTTTAGTTTTAGGGTTAGGCTTAGGGCAAGGGTTAGGTTTAGGGTAAGGGTAATTGTTAGGGTTATGGTTAGCGTTAGAGTTATGGTTAGGGTTACGGTAAGGGTAAGGGTTAGGGTTAGGGTTAGGTTTAGGGTTGGGGTTAAGGTTAGGGTTAAGGTTAGGGTAAGGGTAAGTGTTAGGCTTAGGGTTAGGGTTAGTGTTAGCGATAGGGTAAGGGTAAGGGTTAGGCTTAGGGTTAAGGTAAGAATAAGGGTTAGGGTTAGGTTTAGGTTTAGGGTAAGGGTAAGGGTTCGGGTTAGGGTTAGGTTTAGGGCTGGGGTTGAGGTTAGGGTTAGGGTTAGGGTGAGGGTAAGAGTAAGGGTTAGGGTTAGGGTTAGGGTTAGGGTTAGGATTAGGGTTAGGGTTAGGGTAAGGGTTAGGGTTAGGATTAGGGTTAAGGTTAGGTTTAGGGTTGGGTTTAAGGTTAGGGTTAGGGTTACGGTGAGTGTAAGGGTAAGGGTTAGGCTTAGGGTTAGGGTTAGGGTTAGGGTTAGAGTTAGGGTTAGGTTTAAGGTAAGGTTAAGGGGTAGGGTTAGTGTTAGGGTTAAGGTTATGGTTAGGGTGAGTGTAAGGGTAAGGGTAAGGGTTAGGCTTAGGGTTAGTGTTAGGTTTAGGATTAGGGTTAGGGTTAGGGTTACGGTTACGGTTAGGTTTAGGGTTACGGTTAGTGTTAGGGTTGGGCTAAGAGTATGTGTTAGGGTTAGTGTTAGTGTTAGGGTTAGGGTTAAGGTTAGGGTAAGGGTTAGGGTTAGGGTTAGGGTTAGAGTTAGGGTTAGGTTTAAGGTAAGGTTAAGGGGTAGGGTTAGTGTTAGGGTTAAGGTTAGTGTTAGGGTTAGCGTTAGGGTAAGGGTAAGGGTTAGGGTTAGGGTTAAGGTAAGGGTAAAGGCTAGGGTTAGTGTTAGGGTTATGGTTAGGGTAAGGTTTAGGGATAGGGTTGGGTTTAGGGTTAGGGATAGGGTTAGTTTAAAGGTAAGGGTTAGGGTTAGGTTAATGGCTAGGGTTATGGCTTGGGTTAGGGTTAGGGTAAGGTTAAGTTTTAGGGTTAGGGTTAGGGTTAGGGTTACAATAAGGGTAAGGGTTAGGGTTAGGATTAGGGTTAGGGTTAGGTTTAGGGTTAGGGTAAAGGTAAGGGTTAGAGTTAGGGTTAGGGTTGGAGTTAGGTTTAGGGTTAGGTTTACGGTTAGGGTAAGGGTAAGGGTTAGGGATAGGGTTAGGATTAGGATTAAGGTTAGGGTTAGGGTTAGGGTTAGGTTTAGGTTTAGGGTTAGGGTTAGGGTAAGGGTAAGGGTTACGGTTACGGTTAGGGGTAGGGTTAGCGTTAGGGTTAAGGTTAGGGTTAGGTTTAGGGTTAGGTTAAGGGTTAGGGTTAGGGATTAGGGTTAGTGTTAGGGTTAGGGTAATAGTTAGGGTTAGGCTAAGGGTAAGTGTTAGGTTTAGGGTTAGCGTTAGGGTTAGGGTAAGGATTAGGGTTAGGTTTAGCGTTGGGGTTAAGGTTAAGGTTAGGGTTAGGGTAAGGGTAAGGTTTAAGGTTAGTGTTAGGGTTCGCGTTAGGTTTAGGGTTAGGTTAAGGGTTAGGGTTAGGGGTTAGGATTAGGATTAGGGTTAGGGTTAGGGTTAGGGTTAGCGAAAGGGTTAGGGTTAAGGTGTTAGTGTTAGGGTTAGTGTTAGGGTTAGGTTTAGGGTAAGGTTTAGGGTTAGGGTTAGGGTTAGGGTAAGGGTAAGGGTTAGGGTTGGTGTGAGGGTTAGGTTTAGGGTTACAGTTAGGGTTAGGATAATGGTAAGGGTTAGGCTTAAGCTTAGGGTTAGGGTTAGTTTTAGGATTAGGGTTAGGGTTAGGGTAAGTGTTAGGGTTAGGATTAGTGTTAGGGTTAAGGTAAGGGTTAGGATTAGGTTTAGGGTTAAGGTTAGGGTTAGGGTTAGTTTTAGGGTCAGGGTTAGGGTTAGGGTAAGGTTAAGAGTTAGGGTTAGGATTAGGGTTAGGGTTAGGGTAAGGGTTAGGGTTAGGGTTACGGTTAGGGTAAGGGTAAGTGTTAGGTTTAGGGTTTGGGTTAGGGTTAGGATAAGTTAAGGGTTAGGGTTAGGTTTAGGTTTAGGTTTAGGGTTAGGGTAAATGTTAGGGTTAGGATTAGTGTTAGGTTTAGGGAAAGGGTTAGGGTTATGGTTAGGGTTAAGGTTAGTGTTAGGGTTGGTTTTAGGGTTAGGGTTAGGGTAAGGGTAAGAGTTAGGTTTAGAATTAGGGTTAGGGTTAGGGTAAGGGTTAGGGTTAGGGTTAGGGTTAAGGTAAGGGTAAGTATTGGTTTTAGGTTTAGGGTTAGGGTTAGGATAAGGGTAAGGGTTAGGGTTAGGGTTAGGTTTAGGGTTAGGGTTAGGGTTTAGGTCTAGGGTTAGGGTTAGTGTTAGGTTTAGGGTTAGGGTAAAGGTAAGGGTTAGGGTGAGTGTTAGGTTTAGGGTTAGGGTTAGGGTAAGGGTAAGGGTTAGGGATAGGGTTAGGGTTAGGGTTAGGGTAAGGGTTAGGGTTATGGTTCGGGTTAGCGTTAGAGTTAGGCTTAGGGTAAAGGTAAGGGTTAGGGTTAGGTTTAGGTTTAGTGTTAGGTTAAGGGTTAGGGATAGGGTTTAATGTTAGTATTAGGGTTAGGGTTAGGGTAAGGGTTAGGGTTAGGATAAGGGTAATTGTTAGGGTTAGGGTTAGCGTTAGAGTTATGGTTATGGTTAGGGTGAGGGTAAGGGTTAGGGTTAGGGTTAGGGTTAGGTTTAGGGTTGGGGTTAAAGTTAGGGTTACGGTTAGGGTAAGGGTAAGTGTTAGGGTTAGGGTTAGGATTAGGATTAGGGTTCGCGATAGGGTAAATGCAAAGGGTTAGGATTAGGATTAGGGTTAAGGTAAGAGTAAGGGTTAGGGTTAGGATTAGGGTTAGGTTTAGGGTAAGTGTTATGGTTAGGGTTAGGGTATGGGTAAGTTTTAGGGTTAGTGTTAGTGTTAGGGTTAGGGTAAGGGTAAGTGTTACGGTTAGGGTTAGGGTTATAATTAGGGTTAGGTTTAGGGTAATGGTTATGGTTAGGGTTAGGGTTAGGTTAAGGGTTAGCGTTAGGGTAAGGTAAGGGTTAGGGATAGGTTTAGGGTTGGGGTTGAGTTTAGGGATAGGTTGAGGGTAAAGGTAAGGGTTAAGGTAAGGGTTAGGGTTAGGCTAAGGGTATGTGTTAGGGTTAGTGTTAGTGGTAGGGTTAGGGTTAGGATTAGCCTTAGGGTAAGGGTAAGGTTTCGGGTTAGGGTTAGTGTTAAGGTAAGGGTAAGGGTTAGGGTTAGGGTTAGGTTTAGGGTAAGGTAAGGTTTAGGTTTAGGTTTAGGGTTCAGTTTAGGTTTAGGGTAAATGTAAGGGTTAGGGTTAGGGTTAGGTTTAGGTTTAGGTTTAGGGTAAGGGTAAAGGTTAGGGTTCGGGTAGGGGTTAGGGTAAGGGTAAGTGTTAGGGTTAGGATTAGAATAAGTGTAAGGGTTAGGGTTAGGTTTAGGGGTTAGGGTTTGGGTTAGGGTCAGGGTTAGGTTTAGGTTTCGGGTTAGGGTTAGGGTTAGGGTAAGGGTTAGGGTTAGGTTTAGCGTTGAGTTTAGGATTAAGGTTAGGTTTAGGTTTAGGGTTAGGGTTAGGTATAGGGTTAGTGTTAGGCTTAGGCTTAGGGTTAGGGTAAGGGCAATTGTTAGGGTTAGGGTTAGGGTTAAGATTAGGGTGAGGGTTAGGGTTAGGTTTAGGTTTTGGGTTAGGGTTAGGGTAAGGGTAAGGGTAAGTGTTAGGGTTAGTGTTAGGGTTAAGGTTAGGGTTAGGGTTAGGTTTTGGTTTAGGGTAAGGTTTAGGGTTAGTGTAAGGGTTAGGTTTAGGGTTAGGGTTAGGGATAGAGTTAGTTTTAGGGTTAGGGTAAGGGTAAGGGTTAGGGTTAGGATTAGTGTTAGGGTTAGGATAAGGGTTGGGTTTAGGGTTAGTGTTAGGGTAAGGGTTAGGGTTATGGTAAGGGTTAGGGTTAGGGTTAGAATAAGTGTAAGGGTTGGGGTTAGGTTTAGGGGTTAGTGTTAGGGTTAGGGATAGGGTTAGGGTGAGGTTTAGGGTTATGGTAAGGGTTAGGGTTAGGGTTAGAATAAGTGTAAGGGTTGGGGTTAGGTTTAGGGGTTAGTGTTAGTGTTAGGGTTAGGGTTAGTGTGAGGTTTAGGGTTAGGTTTAGGGTTAGGGTAAGGGTAAGGGTTAGGGTTACGTTTATGGGTTAGGGTTTGGGTTAGGGTCAGGGTTAGGTTTAGGTTTCGGGTTAGGGTTAGGGTAAGGGTAAGGGTTAGGGTTAGGTTTAGTGTTGAGGTTAGGATTAAGGTTAGGGTTAGGTTTAGGGTTAGGGTTAGGGTTATTGTTGGTGTTAGGCTTAGGCTTAGGGTTAGGGTAAGGGCAATTGTTAGGGTTAGGGTTAGGGTTAAGATTAGGGTTAGGGTTAGGGTTAGGTTTAGGTTTTGGGTTACGGTTAGGGTAAGGGTAAGGGTAAGGGTTAGGGTTAGGGTTAAGGTTAGGGTTAGGGTTAGGTTTTGGTTTAGGGTAAGTGTTAGGGTTAGTGTAAGGGTTAGGTTTAGGGTTAGGGTTAGGGATAGAGTTAGTTTTAGGGTTAGGGTAAGGGTAAGCGTTAGGGTTAGGATTAGTGTTAGGGTTAGGATAAGGGTTGGGTTTAGGGTTAGGGTTAGGGTAAGGGTTAGGGTTAGGGTTAGGGTTAGGGTTAGGGTTAGGTTTAGTGTTAGGGTAAGGGTTATGGTTAGGGTAAGGGTAAGGGTGAGGGTTAGGATTAGTGTTAGGTTTAGGATAAGGGTTGGGGTTAGGGTTAGGGTTAAGGTAAGGGTTAGAGTTAGGCTTTGGGTAAGGGTTAGGGATAGGTTTAGGGTTAGGGTTAGGGTTAAGTTAAGGGTTAGGGTAAGGGTTAGGGTTAGGGTAAGGGTAAGTGTTAGGGTTAGGGTTAGTGTTAGGATTATGGTTAGGGTTACAGTAAGGGTAAGGGTTAGGGTTAGTGTTAGGGTTAGGTTTAGGGTTGGGGTTAAGGTTAGGGTTACGGTTAGGGTAAGTGTAAGTGTAAGGGTTAGGTTTAGGGTTAGTGTTAGGGTAAGGGGTAGGGTTAGGTGTTAAGGTTAGTGTTAGGGTTAGGTTAAGGGTTAGGGTTAGGGTTAGGGTTAGGATAAGCGTTAGGGTTAGGGTTAGGGTAAGTGTAAGTGATAGGTTTTGGGTTAGGGCTAGGCTTAGGGTAAGGGTAAGGGTTAGGGTTAGGGTTAGGATTAGGATTGGGTTTATGTTTAGGGTAAGAGTTAGGGTTAGAGTTAGGGTTACGGTTAGGGTTAGGGTAAGGTTAAAGGTTAGGGTTAGGGTTAGGTTTAGGGTTAGGTTTAGGGTGAGGGTAAGAGTAAGGGTTAGTGTTAGGGTTAGGCTTAGTGTAAGGGTTAGGGTTATGGTTAGGGTTACGGTTACGGTTAGGTATAGGGTTACGGTTAGGGTTAGGGTTAGGGTTAGGTTAAGGGTATGTGTTAGGGTTAGGATTAGTGTTAGGGTTAAGTTAAGAGTTAGGGTTAGGAGTTAGGGTTAGGGTTAGGGTTAGGGTTGGGGTAAGGGTTAGGTTTAGGGTTAGTGTTAGGGTAATGGTTACGGTTAGGGTAAGGTTAAGGGTAAGTGTTAGGTTAAGGGTTAGGGTTAGGGGTTAGGATTAGGGTTAGGGTTAGGGTTAGGTTTAGGGTATGTGTTAGGGTTAGGGTTAGGGTAAGTGTTAATGTTAGGGTTAGTGTTAGGGTTAGGGTTAGTGTTAGGGTAAGGTTTAGGGTGAGGGTTATGGTTAGGGTAAGGGTAAGGTTTAGGGTTAGGGTTAGGGTTAGGTTTAGAGTTAGGTTAGGGTCGGGTAAGGGTTAGGGTTAGGGTTAAAGTTACGGTTAGGGTTAGTTTTAGGATTATGGTTAGGGTTAGGGAAAGGGATAGGGTTAGGGTTAGGGTTAAGGTTAGGGTTAGGGTTAGTTTTAGCGTTAGGGTTAGGGTTAGGGTAAGGGTAAGGGTTGGGGTTAGGATTAGGGTTAGGGTTAGGGTAAGGGTTAGGGCTAGGTTTAGGGTTAGTGTCAGGGTAAGTGTTAGGGTTAGGGTTAGGTTTAGGGTTAGGATAAGTGTAAGTATTAGGGTTAGGTTTAGGTTTAGGGTTAGGGTTAGGGGTTAGGGTTAGGGTTTGGGTTAGTTTTAGGGTTAGGGTAAATGTAAGGGTTAGGGTTATGGTAAGGTTTAGGGTTAGGGTTTAGGTAAGGGTAAGGGTTGGGGATAGGGTTAGTTTTAGGGTTAGGTTTCGGGTTAGGATTAGGTTTAGGGTTAGGGTTAGGGTAAGGGTTAGGATTAGGGTTAGGGTTAGGGTTAGCCTTAGGGTTAAGGTTAGGATTAGGTTTAGGGTAAGGTTTAGGGTTAGGGTTAGGGTATGGGTTAGGGTTAGGGTTAGGGTTAATGTTAGGTTTAGGTTTAGGTTTAGGGTTACAGTTAGGGTTAGGTTTAGGTTTAGGGTTAGGGAAAGGGTTAGGGTTAGGGTTCGGGTTAGGGTTAGATTTAGGCTTAGGTTAAGGTTAAGGGTTAGGTTTAGGGTTAGGTTTAGGGTTATGTTAAGGGTTAAGTTTAGAGTTTAAATTTAGGGTTAGGGTTAGGGTTCGGGTTAGGGTTAGAGTTAGGTTTAGGGTTGGGTTTAAGGTTAGGGTTACAGTTAGGGTAAGGGTAAGGGTTAGGGTTAGGGTTAGGGTTAGGGTTAGCGATAGGGTAAGGGTAAGGGTTAGGTTTAGGGTTAGGGTTAAGGTAAGATTAATGGTTAGGTTTAGGGATAGGGTTAGGGTTAGGTAAGGGTTAGGGATAGGGTTAGGGTATGGGTAAGTTTTAGGGTTAGGGTTAGTATTAGGGTTAGGGTAAGGGTAAGGGTTAGGGTTAGGGTTAGCGTTAGGGTAAGGGTGAGGGTTAGGGTAAGGGTTACGGTTACGGTTAGGTTTAGGGTTATGGTTAGGGTTAGGGTTAGGGTTAGGGTAAGGGTATGTGTTAGGGTTAGTATTAGGGTTAGGGTTAGGTTAAGAGTTAGGGTTAGGGGTTAGGGTTAGGGTTAGGTTTAGATAAGGGTTAGGGTTAGGGTTAAGGTATGGGTAAGTTTTAGGGTTAGGGTTAGTGTTAGGGTTAGGGTAAGTGTAAGGGTTAGGGTTAGGGTTAGGATTAGGGTTAGGTTTAGGGTAATGATAAGGGTTAGGGTTAGGGTTAGGTTAAGGGTTAGGGTTAGGGTTAGGGTAAGGGTTAGGGTTAGGGTTCGGGTTAGGTTTAGGGTAAAGGTAAGGGTTAGGGTAATGGTTAGGGTTAGGTTTAGGGTTAGAGTAAGGGTAAGGGTTAGGGTTAGGGTTAGGGTAAGGGTTAGGTTTAGGGTTATTTTTAGTGTTAGAATAAAGGTAAGGGTTAGTGTTAGGTTTAGGGGTTAGGGATATGGTTAGGGTTAGGGTTAGGGCTAGGTTTAGGGTTATGGTTAGGGTAAGGCTTAGGTTTAGGGTTAGGGTTAGGGTTAGGGTCAGGGTTAGGTTTAGGTTTCGGGTTAGGGTTAAGGTAAGGGTAAGGGTTAGGTTTAGGTTTAGGGTTAAGGTTATGGTTAGGGTTAAGGTTAGGGTTAGGGTAAGGGCAATTGTTAGGGTTAGGGCTAGGGTTAAGATGAGGGTTAGGTTTAGGGTTAGGGTTAGGGTTAGGTTTAGGGTTTGGGTTAGGGTAAAGGTAAGGGTAAGTGTTAGGGTTAGGGTTAAGTTTAGGTTTAGTGTTAGGGTTAGGTTTAGGGTAAGGGTTAGGGTAAGGGTTAGGGTTAGGGTTAGGTTTATGGTAAGGGTAAGGGTTCGGGTTAGGGTTAGGTTTAGGGTTGGGGTTGAGGTTAGGGTTAGGTTAGGGTGAGGGTAAGGGTAAGGGTTAGGGTTACGGTTAGGGTTAGGGTTACGGTAAGTGTTAGGGTTAGAATTAGGGTTAGTGTTAGGGTAATGGTTAGGGTTAGGATTAGGGTTAGGGTTAGGTTTAGGGTTGGGGTTAAGGTTAGGGTTAGGATTAGGGTGAATGTAAGGGTAAGAGTTAGGCTTAGGTTTAGTTTTAGGATAAGGATTAGTGTTAGGGTTAGGGTTAAGGTTAGGGTTAGGTTTAGGGTTACGGTTAGGGTTAGGGTTAGGGTAAGGGTAATGATTAGGGTTTGGGTTAGGGTAAGGGTTATAGTTAGGGTTAGTGTTAGGGTAGGGTTTAGGGTAACGGGAAGTGTTAGGGTTTGGGTTACAATAAGGGTAAGGTTTTGGGTTAGGTTTAGGGTTTAGGGTTAGGGTTAGGGTTAGGTTTAGGGTTAGGGTATGGGTAAGGGTTAGGGTTAGGGTTAGGGTTAGTGTTAGGTTTAGTGTTAGGGTTAGGGCATGGGCATTTGTTAGGGTTAGGGTTACGGTTAGATTAGGGTTAGGGTTAGGGTTAGGGTTAGGTTTAGGGTTAGGGTAAGGATAAGGGTAAGGGTAAGGGTTAGGGTTAAGGTTAGGTTTAGGGTTAAGGTTAGGGATAGGGTTAGGGTTATTTTTAGGGTAAGGGTTAGGGTTAGGGTAAGTGTTAGGGTTAGAGTTAGTGTTAGGGTTAGGGTTAGAGTTAGGTTTAGGGTTTGGGTAAGGGTAAGGGTTAGGGTTACGGTTAGGGTTATGTTAATGGTTAGGGTTAGGGGTTAGGGTTAGGGTTAGGTTTAGGGTAAGGGTTAGGGTTAGTGTTAGGGTTAGGGTCAGAGTCAGGGTTTTGGTTAGGGTAGGGGCAGGGTAAGGGTTACAGTTAGGTTTAGGGTAGGGTTAGGGTAAGGGTAAGGGTTAGGGTTAGAGTTAGGTTTAGGATTAGGGTTACTGTTAGGGTTAGGGTTAGGTTTAGGGTTATGGTTAGTGTAAGGGTAAGGGTAAGGCTAAGGGTTAGGGTTAGGGTTAGGTTTAGGATTAGGGTTAGCGTAAGGGTAAGGGTAAGGGTTAGGGTTAGGGTTAGGTTTAGGATTAGGGTTAGGGTTAGGGTTAGGGATAGGTTTAGGGTTAGGGTTAGGGTAAGGGTAAGGGTTAGGGTTAGTGTTAGGGTTAGGTTAGGGTTAGGGTTGGGATAAGGGTAAGGGTTAGGGTTAGGGTTAGGGTTAAGGTTAGGGTTAGGGTAAGGGTTAGGGTTAGGGTTAGGGTTAAGGTTAGGGTTAGTGTTAGGGTAAGGGTAAGTGTTAGGGTTAAGGTTAGGATTAGGGTAAGTGTTAGGGTTAGGGTTAGGGTTATGTTTAGGGTTACGGTTAGGGTTAGGGTTAGGGTAAGGGTATGTGTTAGGGTTAGGTTTAGGGTTAGGGTTAGGGTAAGGGTAAGGGTTATGGTTAGGGTTAGGGTTAAGGTTAGGGTTAGGGTTAGGGTTAGGGTAAGGTTAGGGTTAGGGTTAGGGTAAGGGTTAGGGTTAGGGTTAGGGTTAGAGTTAGGGTTAGGTTTAAGGTAAGGTTAAGTGGTAGGGTTAGTGTTAGGGTTAAGGTTAGGGTTAGGTTTAGCGTTAGGGTAAGGGTAAGGGTTAGGGTTAAGGTTAAGGTAAGGGTAAGGGATAGGTTTAGGGTTAGGTTAAGAGTTAGTGTTAGGGTTAGGGTTAGGGTAAAGTTTAGGGTTAGGGTTGGGGTTAGGGTAAGGGTAAGGTTTAGGGCTAGGGTTAGGGTTAGGGTAAGGGTTAGGGATAGGTTTAGGGTTATCGTAAATGTTACTCTTAGGGTTAGGGTTAGGGTACGGTTTAGGGTTAGGGTTTGGGTTAGGTTAAGGGTAATGGTTAGGGTTAGGGTTAGGGTTAGGTTAAGGGTAAGGGTTAGGGTTAAGTTTGGGGTTAGGGTTAGTTTTAGCATTAGGGTTAGGGTTAGGATAAGGGTAAGGGTTAGGTTTAGGATTAGTGTTAGGTTTAGGGAAAGGGTTAGGTTAGGGTTAGGGTTAAGGTTAGGGTTAGGGTTAGTTTTAGGGTTAGGGTTAGGGTTAGGGTTAAGGCTAGGGTTAGGGTTAGTTTTATGGTTAGGGTTAGGGTTAGGGTTAGGATTAGGTTAAGGTTTAGGGTTATGGTTAGGGTTAAGGTTAGGGTTAGGGTTAGTTTTAGGGTTAGGGTTAGGGTTAGGGTTATGATAAGGGTAAGGGTTAGCTTTAGGATTATTTTTAGGGTTAGAGTTATCCTTAGCGGTTAGGGTTAGGATTAGGGTTAGAGTTAGGTTAAGGGTTAGGGTAAAGGTAAGGGTTAGAGTTAGGTTTAGGTTTAGGATTAGGGTTATGGTAAGTGTAAGGGTTAGGGATAGGGATAGGGTTAGGGTTAAGTTTAGGGTTAGGGTTAGGGTTAGGGTTAGGGTTAGAATAAGGGGAAGGATTAGGCTTAGGGTTAGGGTTAGCGTTAGGGTGAAGGTTAGGGTTATGGTTAGGGTTAGGGTAAGGGTTAGGGTTAAGGTTAGGGTAAGGGTTAGGGTTAGGGTTCGGGTTAGGGTTAGAGTTAGGCTTAGGGTAAGGGTAAGGGTTAGGGTTAGCGTTAGGTTTAGGTTTAGGTTAAAGTTTAGGGTTAGGGTTTAGGTTTAGGGTTAGGGTTAGGGCAGGGTTAGGTTTAGGGTAAGGGTAATTGTTAGGGTTAGGTTTAGCGTTAGAGTTATGGTTAGGGTTAAGGTAAGGGTAAGGGTTAGGGTTAGGGTTAGGTTTAGGGTTGGGGTTAAGGTTAGGGTTAAGGTTAGGGTAAGGGTAAGGGTTAGGCTTAGGGTTAGGGTTAGTGTTAGCGATAGGGTAAGGGTAAGGGTTAGGCTTAGGGTTAAGTTAAGAATAAGGGTTAGGGTTAGGGTTCGGTTTAGGGTAAGAGTAAGGGTTCGGGTTAGGATTAGGTTTAGGGCTGGGGTTGAGGTTAGGGTTAGGGTTAGTGTGAGGGTAAGGGTAAGGGTTAGGTTTAGGGTTAGGGTTAGGGTTAGGATTAGGGTTAGGGTTAGGGTAAGGGTTATGGTTAGGATTAAGGTTAAGGTTAGGTTTAGGGTTGGGGTTAAGGTTAGGGTTAGGGTTAGGGTGAGTGTAAGGGTAAGGGTTAGGCTTAGGGTTAGGGTTAGGGTTAGGGTTAGGGTTAGAGTTAGGGTTAGGTTTAAGGTAAGGTTAAGGGGTAGGGTTAGTGTTAGGGTTAAGGTTATGGTTAGGGTGAGTGTAAGGGTAAGGGTAAGGTTTAGGCTTAGGGTTAGTGTTAGGTTTAGGATTAGGGTTAGGGTTAGGGTTACGGTTACGGTTAGGTTTAGGGTTACGGTTAGGGTTAGGGTTGGGGTAAGAGTATGTGTTAGGGTTAGTGTTAGTGTTAGGGTTAGGGTTAAGGTTAGGGTAAGGGTTAGGGTTAGGGTTAGGGTTAGAGTTAGTGTTAGGTTTAAGGTAAGGTTAAGGGGTAGGGTTAGTGTTAGGGTTAAGGTTAGGGTTAGGGTTAGCCTTAGGGTAAGGTTAAGGGTTAGGGTTAGGGTTAAGGTAAGGGTAAAGGCTAGGGTTAGTGTTAGGGTTATGGTTAGGGTAAGGTTTAGGGATAGGGTTGGGGTTAGGGTTAGGGATAGGGTTAGTTTAAAGGTAAGGGTTAGGGTTAGGTTAAGGGCTAGGGTTATGTCTAGGGTTAGGGTTAGGGTAAGGTTAAGTTTTAGGGTTAGGGTTACGGTTAGGTTTAGGTTTAGGGTTAGGGTAAAGGTAAGGGTTAGGGTTAGGGTTAGGGTTGGAGTTAGGTTTAGGGTTAGGGTTACAGTTAGGGTAAGGGTAAGGGTTATTGATAGGGTTAGGGTTAGGATTAAGGTTAGGGTTAGGGTTAGGGTTAGGTTTAGGTTTAGGGTTAGGGTTAGGGTAAGGGTAAGGGTTACGGTTACGGTTAGGGTTAGGGTTAGCGTTAGGGTTAAGGTTAGGGTTAGGTTTAGGGTTAGGTTAAGGGTTAGGGTTAGGGATTAGGGTTAGTGTTAGGGTTAGGGTAATAGTTAGGGTTAGGCTAAGGGTAAGTGTTCGGTTTAGGGTTAGCGTTAGGGTTAGGGTTAGGGTAAGGGTTAGGGTTAGGTTTAGCGTTGGGGTTAAGGTTAAGGTTAGGGTTAGGGTAAGGGTAAGGTTTAAGGTTAGTGTTAGGGTTCGAGTTAGGTTTAGGGTTAGGTTAAGGGTTAGGGTTAGGGGTTAGGATTAGGATTAGGGTTAGGTTTAGGGTTAGGGTTAGCGTAAAGGTTAGGGTTAGGGTTAAGGTAAGTGTTAGTGTTAGGGTTAGTGTTAGTGTTAGGTTTAGGGTAAGGTTTAGGGTTAGAGTTAGGGTTAGGGTAAGTGTAAGGGTTAGGGTTAGTGTGAGGGTTAGGTTTAGGGTTACAGTTAGGGTTAGGATAATGGTAAGGGTTAGGGTTAAGCTTAGGGATAGGGTTAGTTTTAGGATTAGGGTTAGGGTTAGGGTAAGTGTTAGGGTTAGGATTAGTGTTAGGGTTAAGGTAAGGGTTAGGGTTAGGTTTAGGGTTAAGGTTAGGGTTAGGGTTAGTTTTAGGGTCAGGGTTAGGGTTAGGGTAAGGTTAAGAGTTAGGGTTAGGATTAGGGTTAGGGTTAGGGTAAGGGTTAGGGTTAGGGTTACGGTTAGGGTAAGGGTAAGTGTTAGGGTTAGGGTTTGGGTTAGGGTTAGGATAAGTTAAGGGTTAGGGTTAGGTTTAGGTTTAGGTTTAGGGTTAGGGTAAGTGTTAGGGTTAGGATTAGTGTTAGGTTTAGGGAAAGGGTTAGGGTTATGGTTAGGGTTAAGGTTAGTGTTAGGGTTGGTTTTAGGGTTAGGGTTAGGGTAAGGGTAAGAGTTAGGTTTAGAATTAGGGTTAGGGTTAGGGTAAGGGTTAGGGTTAGGGTTAGGGTTAAGGTAAGGGTAAGTACTGGTTTTAGGTTTAGGGTTAGAGTTAGGATAAGGGTAAGGGTTAGGCTTAGGGTTAGGTTTAGGGTTAGGGTTAGGGTTAGGGTTTAGGTCTAGGGTTAGGGTTAGGGTTAGGTTTAGGGTTAGGGTAAAGTTAAGGGTTAGGGTGAGTGTTAGGTTTAGGATTAGGGTTAGGGTAAGGGTAAGGGTTAGGGATAGGGTTAGGGTTAGGTTTAGGGTAAGGGTTAGGGTTATGGTTCGGGTTAGCGTTAGAGTTAGGCTTAGGGTAAAGCTAAGGGTTAGGGTTAGGGTTAGGTTTAGTGTTAGGTTAAGGGTTAGGGATAGGGTTTACTGTTAGGGTTAGGGTTATTGTTAGGGTAAGGGTTAGGGTTAGGATAAGGGTAATTGTTAGGGTTAGGGTTAGCGTTAGGTTTAGGGTTGGGGTTAAAGTTAGGGTTACGGATAGGATAAGGGTAAGTGTTAGGGTTAGGGTTAGGATTAGGATTAGGGTTAGTGATAGTGTAAATGCAAAGGGTTAGGATTAGGATTAGGGTTAAGGTAAGAGTAAGGGTTAGGGTTAGGATTAGGGTTAGGTTTAGGGTAAGTGTTATGGTTAGGGTTAGTGTATGGGTAAGTTTTAGGGTTAGTGTTAGTGTTAGGGTTAGGGTAAGGGTAAGTGTTACGGTTAGGGTTAGGGTTATAATTAGGGTTAGGTTTAGGGTAATGGTTATGGTTAGGGTTAGGGTTAGGTAAAGGGTTAGCGTTAGGGTAAGGTAAGGGTTAGGGTAGGTTTAGGGTTGGGGTTGAGTTTAGGGATAGGTTGAGGGTAAAGGTAAGGGTTAAGGTAAGGGTTAGGGTTAGGGTTAGGATAAGGGTATGGGTTAGGGTTAGTGTTAGTGGTAGGGTTAGGGTTAGGATTAGCCTTAGGGTAAGGGTAAGGTTTCGGGTTAGGGTTAGTGTTAAGGTAAGGGTAAGGGTTAGGGTTAGGGTTAGGTTTAGGGTAAGGTTAGGTTTAGGTTTAGGTTTAGGGTTCGGGTTAGGTTTAGGGTAAATGTAAGGGTTAGGGTTAGGGTTAGGTTTAGGTTTAGGTTTAGGGTAAGGGTAAAGGTTAGGGTTCGGGTAGGGGTTAGGGTAAGGGTAAGTGTTAGGGTTAGGGTTAGAATAAGTGTAAGGGTTAGGGTTAGGTTTAGGGGTTAGGGTTTGGGTTAGGGTCAGGGTTAGGTTTAGGTTTCGGGTTAGGGTTAGGGTTAGGGTAAGGGTTAGGGTTAGGTTTAGCGTTGAGGATAGGATTAAGGTTAGGGTTAGGTTTAGGGTTAGGTTTAGGGTTAGGGTTAGTGCTAGGCTTAGGCTTAGGGTTAGGGTAAGGGCAATTGTTAGGGTTAGGGTTAGGGTTAAGATTAGGGTTAGGGTTAGGGTTAGGTTTAGGTTTTGGTTTAGGGTTAGGGTAAGGGTAAGGGTAAGTTTTAGGGTTAGGGTTAGGGTTAAGGTTAGGGTTAGGGTTAGGTTTTGTTTTAGGGTAAGGTTTAGGGTTAGTGTAAGGGTTAGGTTCAGGGTTAGGGTTAGGGATAGAGTTAGTTTTAGGATTAGGGTAAGGGTAAGGGTTCGGGTTAGGATTAGTGTTAGGGTTAGGATAAGGGTTGGGTTTAGGGTTAGTGTTAGGGTAAGGGTTAGGGTTATTGTAAGGGTTAGGGTTAGGGTTAGAATAAGTGTAAGGGTTGGGGTTAGGTTTAGGGGTTAGTGTTAGGGTTAGGGATAGGGTTAGGGTGAGGTTTAGGGTTATGGTAAGGGTTAGGGTTAGGGTTAGAATAAGTGTAAGGGTTGGGGTTAGGTAGGGGTTAGTGTTAGGGTTAGGATTAGGGTTAGTGTGAGGTTTAGGGTTAGGGTTAGGGTTAGGGTTAGGGTAAGGGTAAGGGTTAGGGTTACGTTTATGGGTTAGGTTTGGGTTAGGGTCAGGGTTAGGTTTAGGTTTCGGGTTAGGGTTAGGGTAAGGGTTAGGTTTAGGTTTAGTGTTGAGGTTAGGATTAAGGTTAGGGTTAGGTTTAGGGTTAGGTTTAGGGTTAGGGTTGGTGTTAGGCTTAGGCTTAGGGTTAGGGTAAGGGCAATTGTTAGGGTTAGGGTTAGGGTTAAGATTAGGGTTAGGGTTAGGGTTAGGTTTAGGTTTTGGGTTAGGGTTAGGGTAAGGGTAAGGGTAAGGGTTAGGGTTAGGGTTAGGGTTAAGGTTAGGGTTAGGGTTAGGTTTTGGTTTAGGGTAAGGGTTAGGGTTAGTATAAGGGTTAGGTTTAGGGTTAGGGTTAGGGATAGAGTTAGTTTTAGGGTTAGGGTAAGGGTAAGCGTTAGGGTTAGGATTGGTGTTAGGGTTAGGATAAGGGTTGGGTTTAGGGTTAGGGTTAGGGTAAGGGTTAGGGTTAGGGTTAGGGTAAGGGTTAGGGTTAGGGTTAGGGTAAGTGTTAGGGTTAGGGTAAGGGTAAGTGTTAGGGTTTGGATTAGTTTTAGGATTATGGTTAGGGTTAGAGTAAGGGTAAGGGTTAGGGTTAGAGTGAGGGTTAGGTTTAGGTTTGGGGTTAAGGTTATGGGTACGGCTAGGGTAAGGGTAAGTGTAAGAGTTAGGGTTAGGGTTAGTGTTAGGGTAAGGGTTAGGGTTAGGTGTTAGGGTTAGTGTTAGGGTTAGGTTAAGGGTTAGGGTTAGGGTTAGGGTTAGGTTTAGGGTTAAGGTTAGGGTTAGGGTTAGTTATAGGATTAGGGTTATGGTTAGGGTAAGGGTAAGGGTGAGGGTTAGGATTAGTGTTAGGTTTAGGATAAGGGTTGGGGTTAGGGTTAGGGTTAAGGTTAGGGGTAGAGTTAGGCTTTGGGTAAGGGTTAGGGATAGGTTTAGGGTTAGGGTTAGGGTTACGTTAAGGGTTAGGGTAAGGGTTAGGGTTAGGGTAAGGGTAAGTGTTAGGGTTAGGGTTAGTGTTAGGTTTATGGTTAGGGTGAGAGTAAGGGTAAGGGTTAGTGTTAGTGTTAGGGTTAGGTTTAGGATTAGGGTTAAGGTTAGGATTACGGTTAGGGTAAGTGTAAGTGTAAGGGTTAGGTTTAGGGTTAGTGTTAGGGTAAGGGGTAGGGTTAGGTGTTCAGGTTAGTGTTAGGGTTAGGTTAAGGATTAGGGTTAGGGTTAGGGTTAGGATAAGCGTTAGGGATAGGGTTAGGGTAAGTGTAAGTGATAGGTTTTGGGTTAGGGCTAGGCTTAGGGTCAGGGTAAGGGTTAGGGCTAGCGTTCGGATTAGGATTGGGGTTATGTTTAGGGTAAGCGTTAGGGTTAGAGTTAGGGTTAGGGTTAGGGTAAGGGTAAGGGTAAAGGTTAGAGTTAGGGTTAGGTTTAGGGTTAGGGTTAGGGTGAGGGTAAGAGTAAGGGTTAGGGTTAGGGTTAGGCTTAGGGTAAGGGTTAGGGTTAGGGTTAGGGTTACGGTTACGGTTAGGTTTAGGGTTACGGTTAGGGTTAGGGTTAGGGTTAGGGTAAGGGTATGTGTTAGGGTTAGGATTAGTGTTAGGGTTAAGTTAAGAGTTAGGGTTAGGGGTTAGGGTTAGGGTTAGGGTTAGGGTTGGGGTAAGGGTTAGGGTTAGGGTTAGGGTTAGTGTTAGGGTAAGGGTTAGGGTTAGGGTAAGGTTAAGGGTAAGTGTTAGGTTAAGGGTTAGGGTTAGGCGTTAGGATTAGGGTTAGGGTTAGGGTTACGTTTAGGGTATGGGTTAGGGTTAGGGTTAGGGTAAGTGTTAATGTTAGGGTTAGTGTTAGGGTTAGGGTTATGGTTAGGGTAAGGTTTAGGGTGAGGGTTATGGTTAGGGTAAGGGTAAGGTTTAGGGTTAGGGTTAGGGTTAGGTTTAGGGTTAGGTTAGGGTAGGGTAAGGGTTAGGGTTAGGGATAAAGTTAGGGTTAGGTTTAGTTTTAGGATTATGGTTAGGGTTAGGGAAAGGGATAGGGTTAGGGTTAGGTTAAGGTTAGGGTTAGGGTTAGTTTTAGCGTTAGGGTTAGGGTTAGGGTAAGGGTAAGGGTTGGGGTTAGGATTAGGGTTAGGGTTAGGGTAAGGGTTAGGGTTAGGTTTAGGGTTAGTGTAAGGGTAAGTGTTAGGGTTAGGGTTAGGTTTAGGGTTAGGATAAGTGTAAGTATTAGGGTTAGGTTTAGGTTTAGGTTTAGGGTTAGGGTTAGGGGTTAGGGTTAGGGTTTGGGTTAGGTTTAGGGTTAGGGTAAATGTAAGGGTTAGGGTTAGGGTAAGGTTTAGGGTTAGGGTTAAGGTAAGGGTAAGGGTTGGGGATAGGGTTAGGTTTAGGGTTAAGGTTAGGGTTAGGTTTTGGGTTAGGATTAGGTTTAGGGTTAGGGTTAGGGTAAGGGTTAGGATTAGGGTTAGGGTTAGGGTTAGCCTTAGGGTTAAGGTTAGGATTAGGTTTAGGGTAAGGTTTAGGGTTAGGGTTAGGGTATGGGTTAGGGTTAGGGTTAGGGTTAATGTTAGGTTTAGGGTTAGGTTTAGGGTTACAGTTAGGGTTAGGTTTAGGTTTAGGGTTAGGGTAAGGGTTAGGGTTAGGGTTCGGGTTAGGGTTAGAGTTAGGCTTAGGTTAAGGGTAAGGGTTAGGTTTAGGGTTAGGTTTAGGGTTATGTTAAGGGTTAAGTTTAGGGTTTAAGTTTAGGGTTAGGGTTAGGGTTCGGGTTAGGGTTAGAGTTAGGTTTAGGGTTGGGTTTAAGGTTAGGGTTACAGTTAGGGTAAGGGTAAGGGTTAGGGTTAGGGTTAGGGTTAGGGTTAGCGATAGGGTAAGGGTAAGGGTTAGGTTTAGGGTTAGGGTTAAGTTAAGATTAATGGTTAGGTTTAGGGATAGGGTTAGGGTTAGGTAAGGGTTAGGGATAGGGTTAGGGTATGGGTAAGTTTAAGGGTTAGGGTTAGTATTAGGGTTAGGGTAAGGTTAGGGTTAGGGTTAGCGTTAGGGTAAGGGTTAGGGTTAGGGTAACGGTTACGGTTACGGTTAGGTTTGGGGTTACGGTTAGGGTTAGGGTTAGGGTTAGGGTTAGGGTAAGGGTATGTGTTAGGGTTAGGATTAGGGTTAGGGTTAGGTTAAGAGTTAGGGTTAGGGGTTAGGGTTAGGGTTAGGGTTAGGTAAGGGTTAGGGTTAGGGTTAGGGTTCGGGTTAGGGTTAGGGTAAGGGTTAGGGTTAGGGTTAGGGTTAGGGTAATGGTAAGGGTAAGGGTTAGGTTAAGGGTTAGGGTTAGGGGTTAGGATTAGGGTTAGAGTTAGGGTTAGGGTTAGGTTTAGGGTAAGGTTTAGGGTTAAGGTTAGGGCAAGTGTTAATGTTAGGGTTAGTGTTAGTGTTAGGGTTAGGGTTAGGGTAAGAGTAAGGTTTAGGGTTAGGGTTAGGTTTAGGTTTAGGGTTAGGGTTAGGGTAGGGTAAGGGTTAGGGTTAGGGTTAAAATTAGGGTTAGGGTTAGTTTTAGGATTAGGGTTAGGGTTAGGGAAAGGTTAAGGGTTAGGGTTAGGATTAGTGTTAAGGTTAGAGTAAGGGTTAGAGTTAGGGTTAGAGTTAAGGGTAGGGTTAGGGTTAGTTTTAGCGCTAGGTTTAGGGTTAGGGTAAGGGTAAGGTTTGGGGTTAAGATTAGGGTTAGGGTTAGGGTAAGGGTTAGGGTTAGTTTTAGGGTTAGAGTCAGCGTAAGTGTTAGGGTTAGGGTTAGGTTTAGGATAAGGGTAAGTATTAGCGTTAGGTTTAGGTTTAGGTTTAGGGTTAGGGTTAGGGGTTAGGGTTAGGGTTTGGGTTAGGTTTAGGGTTAGGGTAAAGGTAAGGGTTAGGGTTAGGGTTAGGTTTAGGGTTAGGGTTAGGGTAAGGGTAAGGGTTGGGGATAGGGTTATGGTTAGGGTTAAGGTTATGGTTAGGTTTTGGGTTAGGATTAGGTTTAGGGTTAGGGTTAGGGTTAGGGTAAGGGTAAGGATTAGGGTTAGGGTTAGGGTTAGCGTTAGGGTTAAGGTTAGGGTTAGGTTTAGGGTAAGGTTTATGGTTAGGGTTAGGGTATGGGTTAGGGTTAGGGTTAGGGTTAAGGTTAGATTTAGGGTTAGGTTTATGGTTAGAGTTAGGGTCAGGTTTAGGTTTAGGGTTAGGGTAAGGGTTAGGGTTAGGGTTCGGGTTAGGGTTAGAGTTAGGCTTAGGTTAAGGGAAAGGTTTAGGTTTAGGGTTAGGTTTAGGGTTAGGTTAAGGGTGAGGGTTAGGGTTTAAGTTTAAGGTTAGGGTTAGGGTTAGGGTTCGGTTTAGGGTTAAGATTAGGTTTAGGGTTGGGTTTAAGTTTAGGGTTACGGTTAGGGTAAGGGTAAGGGTTAGGGTTAGTGTTAGCGTTAGGGTTACGATAGGGTAAGGATAAGGGTTAGGATTAGGGTAAGGGTTAAGGTAAGAGTAAGGGTTAGGTTTAGGGTTAGGGTTAGGTTTAGGTAAGGGTTAGAGTTAGGAGTAGGGTATGGGTAAGTTTTAGGGTTAGGGTTAGTGTTAGGGTTAGGGTAAGGTAAGGGTTTGGGTTAGGGTTAGGGTTAGGGTAAGGGTTAGGGTTAGGGTTACGGTTACGGTTAGGGTTAGGGTTACGGTTAGGGTTAGGGTTAGGGTTATGGTAAGGGTATGTTTTAGGGTTAGGATTAGTGTTAGGGTTAGGTTAAGAGTTAATGTTAGGGCTTAGGGTTAGGGTTAGGGTTAGGGTAAGGGTTAGGGTTAGGGTTAGGGTAAGTGTAAGGGTAAGGGTTAGGTTAAGGGTTAGGGTTAGGGGTTAGGATTAGGGTTAGAGTTAGGGTTAGGGTTAGGGTTAGGTTTAGGGTAAGGGTTAGGGTTAAGGTTAGGGTAAGTGTTAATGTTAGGGTTAGTGTTAGGGTTAGGGTAAGGTTTAGGATTAGGGTTAGGGTTAGGGTAAGAGTAAGGTTTAGGGTTAGGGTTAGGTTTAGGTTTAGGGTTAGGGTTAGGGTTGGGTAAGGGTTAGGGTTAGGGTTAAAGTTAGGGTTAGGTTTAGTTTTAGGATTAGGGTTCAGGTTAGGGAAAGGGTAAGGGTTAGGGTTAGGATTAGTGTTAAGGTTAGAGTAAGGGTTAGGGTTAGGGTTAGGGTTAAGGTTAGGGTTAGGGTTAGGTTTAGGGTAAGGGTAAGGTTTACAGTTAGTGTTAGGGTTAGGTTTAGGGTTGGGGTTAAGGATAGGGTTAGTGTTAGGGTAAGGGTAAGTGTTACTGTTAGGGTTAGGATTAGGGTAAGGGTTAGGGTTAGGGTTAGGGTTAGGGTTATGTTTAGGGTAACGGTTAGGTTTAGGGTTGGGGTAAGGGTATGTGTTAGGGTTAGGTTTAGTGTTAGTGTTAGGATAAGGATAAGGGTTAGGTTTCGGTTTAGGGTTAGGGTTAAAGTTACGGTTAGGGTTAGGGTTAGGGTTAGGGTTAGGGTAAGGTTTAGGGTTCAATTTAGGGTTAGATTTAAGGTAAGGTTAAGGGGAAGGGTTAGTGGTTAGGGTTAAGGTTAGGGTTAGCTTTAGAGTTAAGGTAAGGGTAAGGGTTAGGGTTAGGGTTAAGGTAAGGGTAAGAGCTAGGGTTAGTGTTAGGGTTATGATTAGGGTAAGGTTTAGGGTTAGGTTGAGTGTAAGGGTAAGGTTTAGGGTTAGGGTAAACGTAAGTGTTAGGGTTAGGGTTAGGGTTAGGGTTAGAATAAGGGTAAGGGTTAGGGTTAGGGTTAGGGGTTAGTGTGAGGGTTAGGTTTAGGGTTAGGTTTAGGGTTCGGTTAGGTTAAGGGTAAGGGTTAGGGGTAGGGTTAGGTTTAGTGTTAGGGTTAGGGTTAGGGTTAGGGTTAGGTTTTGGTTTAGGACTAGGTTTAGGGTTAGGGTTAGGGTAAGGGCAATTGTTAGGGTTAGGGTTGAGCTTAGGGTTAGGGTTAGGGTTAGTGTTAGGTTTAGGGTTAGGGTTAGTGTAAGGGTAAGCGTTAGGGTTAGGGTTAGGTTTAAGGTTAGGGTTAGGGTTAGGGTTAGGGTTAGGGTTAGAGTTAGGTTTAGTGTTATTGTAAGGGTCAGGGTTAGTGTTTGGGTAAGGTTTAGTGTTAGGTTAAGGGTTAGAGTTAGGGGTTAGAGTTAGGGTTAGCGTTAGGGTAAGGTTTAGGGTTAGGGTTAGGGTAAGGGTTAGGGTTAGTATTAGGGTTAGGGTAAGTGTTAGTGTTAGTGTTAGGGTTAGGGTTTGTGTTAGGGTTAGGGTAAGGGTTAGGGTTAGGTTTAGGGTAAGGGTAAGGGTTAGGGTTAGGGTTAGTTTTAGGATTAGTGTTATGGTTAGGGTAAGGGTAAGGGTTATGGTTAGGATTAGTGTTAGGGTTAGGTAAGGGTTAGGGTTAGGGTTAGGGTTAAGGTTAGGGTTAGGTTTAGTTTTAGGGTTAGGGTTAGGGTTAGGGTAAGGGTAAGAGTTAGGGTTAGGATTAGGGTTAGGGTTAGGGAGTAGTTTTAGGGTTAGGGTTAGGGATAGCGTTATGGTTAGGGTTAGGGTAAGGTTAAGGGTAAGTGTTAGGGTTAGGGTTAGGGTTACCGTAGGGCTTAGGGATAGGGTTAGGGTTAGGTTTAGGGGTTAGGGTTAGGGTTAGGGTTAGGGCTAGGTTTAGGGTTATGGTTAGGGTAAGGGTTAGAGTTAGGGTTAGGGTTAGGGTTAGGGTCAGGGTTAGGTTTAGGTTTCGGGTTAGGGTTAAGGTAAGTGTAAGGGTTAGGGTTAGGTTTAGGGTTAAGGTTAGGGTTAGGTTTAGAGTTAGGGTTAGGGTAAGGGCAATTGTTAGGTTTAGGGCTAGGGTTAAGATTAGGGTTAGGGTTAGGTTAGGTTTAGGTTTAGGGTTTGGGTTAGGGTAAAGGTAAGGGTAAGTGTTAGGGTTAGGGTTAGGTTTAGGGTTAGTGTTAGGGTTAGGTTTAGGGTAAGGGTTAGGGTAAGGGTTAGGGTTAGGGTTAGGTTTATGGTAAGGGTAAGGGTTCGGGTTAGGGTTAGGTTTAGGGTTGGGGTTGAGGTTAGGGTTAGGTTAGGGTGAGGGTAAGGGTAAGGGTTAGGGTTACGGTTAGGGTTAGGGTTACGGTAAGTGTTAGGGTTAGGATTAGGGTTAGTGTTAGGGTAAGGGTTAGGGTTAGGATTAGGGTTAGGGTTAGGTTTAGGGTTGGGGTTAAGGTTAGGGTTAGGGTTTGCGTGAATGTAAGGGTAAGAGTTAGGCTTAGGGTTAGGGTTAGGATAAGGGTTAGTGTTAGGGTTAGGGTTAAGGTTAGGGTTAGGTTTAGGGTTACGGTTAGGGTTAGGGTTAGGGTAAGGGTAATGGTTAGGGTTTGGGTTAGGGTAAAGGTTAGAGTTAGGGTTAGTGTTAGGGTAGGGTTTAGGGTAAGGGGAAGTGGTAGGGTTTGGGTTAGAATAAGGGTAAGGTTTAGGGGTAGGTTTAGGGTTTAGGGTTAGGGTAAGGGTTAGGTTTAGGGTTAGGGTATGGGTAAGGTTTATGGTTAGGGTTAGGGTTAGTGTTAGTGTTAGGTTTAGTGTTAGGGTTAGGGCATGGGCATTTGTTAGGGTTAGGGTTAGGGTTAGATTAGGGTTAGGGTTAGGGTTAGGGGTAGGTTTAGGGTTAGGGTAAGGATAAGGGTAAGGGTTAGGGTTAAGGTTAGGGTTAGGGTTAAGGTTAGGGATAGGGTTAGGGTTATTTTTAGGGTAAGGGTTAGGTTTATGGTTATGGTTAGCGTAAGGGTAAGGGTAAGGGTAAGGGTTAGGGTTAGGTTTAGGATTAGGGTTAGGGTTAGGGTTAGGGATAGGTTTAGGGTTAGGGTTAAGTTTAGGGTAAGTGTTAGGGGAAGGGTAAGTGTTAGGGTTACAGTTAGGATTAGGGTAAGTGTTAGGGTTAGGGTTCGGGTTATGTTTAGGGTTACGGTTAGAGTTAGGGTTAGGGTAAGGGTATGTGTAAGGGTTAGGTTTAGGGTTAGGGTTAGGGTAGGTGTAAGGGTTAGGGTTAGGGTTAGGGTTAAGGTTAGGGTTAGGGTTAGGGTTAGGGTTAGGGTAAGGTTAGGGTTAGGGTAAGGGTTAGGGTTAGGGTTAGGGTGAGACTTAGGGTTAGGTTTAAGGTAAGGTTAAGTGGTAGGGTTAATGTTAGGGTTAAGGTTAGGGTTAGGTTTAGCGTTAGGGTAAGGGTAAGGGTTAGGGTTAGGCTTAGGTTTAGGATTAGGGTTAGGGTTAGGTTTAGGGATAGGTTTAGGGTTAGGGTTAGGGTAAGGGTAAGGGTTAGGGTTAGTGTTAGGGTTAGGTTAGGGTTAGGGTTGGGGTAAGGGTAAGGGTTAGGGTTAGGGTTAGGGTTAAGGTTAGGGTTAGGGTTAGGGTTAGGGTAAGGTTAGGGTTAGGGTTAGGTTTAGGGTTAGGGTTAGGGTAAGGGTAAGTGTTAGGGTTACGGTTAAGCTTAGGGTAAGTGTTAGGTTTGGGGTTAGGGTTATGTTTAGGGTTAGGGTTAGGGTTAGGGTAAGGGTATGTGTTAGGGTTAGGTTTAGGTTTAGGGTTAGGGTAAGGGTAAGGGTTAGGGTTAGGGTTAGGGTTAGGGTTAGGGTAAGGTTAGGTTTAGGGTTAGGGTAAGGGTTAGGGTTAGGGTTAGGGTTAGAATTAGGGTTAGGTTTAAGGTAAGGTTAAGTGGTAGGGTTAGTGTTAGGGTTAAGGTTAGGGTTAGGTTAAGTGTTAGTGTTAGGGTTAGGGTTAGGGTAAAGTTTAGGGTTAGGGTTGGGGTTAGATTAAGGGTAAGGGTTAGGGCTAGGGTTAGGGTTAGGTTAAGGGTTAGGGATAGGTTTAGGTTTTGGGTAAATGTTACTCTTAGGGTTAGGGTTAGGGTTAGGGTAAGGTTTATTGTTAGGGTTGGGGTTAGGGTAAGGGTAGGGGTAAGGGTTAGCGTTAGGGTTAGCTGTAGGTTTAGGGTTAGGGTAAGGGTAAGGGTTAGGGTTAAGGTTGGGGTTAGGGTTAGTTTTAGGATTAGGGTTAGGGTTAGGATAAGGGTAAGGGTTAGGGTTAGGATTAGTGTTAGGTTTAGGGAAAGGGTTAGGTTAAGGTTAGGGTTAAGGTTAGGGTTAGGGTTAGTTTTAGGGTTAGGGTTAGGGTTAGGGTTAAGGCTAGGGTTAGGGTTAGTTTTATGGTTAGGGTTAGGGTTAGGGTTAGGGTTAGGATTAGGTTAAGGTTTAGGGTTATGGTTAGGGTTAAGGTTAGGGTTAGGGTTAGTTTTAGGGTTAGGGTTAGGGTTAGGGTTATGATAAGGGTAAGGGTTAGGTTTAGGATTATTTTTAGGGTTAGGGTTATCCTTAGCGGTTAGGGTTAGGATTTGGGTTAGAGTTAGGTTAAGGGTTAGGGTAAAGGTAAGGGTTAGGGTTAGGTTTAGGTTTAGGATTAGGGTTATGGTAAGTGTAAGGGTTAGGGATAGGGATAAGGTTAGGGCTAAGGTTAGGGTTAGGGTTAGGGTTAGGGATAGGGTTAGAATAAGGGGAAGGATTAGGCTTAGGGTTAGGGTTAGCGTTAGGGAGAAGGTTAGGGTTAGGGTTAGGGTTAGGGTAAGGGTTAGGGTTAGGGTTAGGGTAAGGGTTAGGGTTAGGGTTCGGGTTAGGGTTAGAGTTAGGCTTAGGGTAATGGTAAGGGTTAGGGTTAGCGTTAGGTTTAGGTTTAGGTTAAAGTATAGGGTTAGGGTTTAGGTGTAGGGTTAGGGTTAAGGCAAGGGTTAGGTTTAGGGTAAGGGTAATTGTTAGGGTTAGGGTTAGCGTTAGAGTTATGGTTAGGGTTAGGGTAAGGGTAAGGGTTAGGGTTAGGGTTAGGGTTAGGTTTAGGGTTGGGGTTAAGGTTAGGGTTACGGTTAGGGTAAGGGTAATGGTTAGGCTTAGGGTTAGGGTTAGTGTTAGCGATAGGGTAAGGATAAGGGTTAGGGTTAGGGTTAGGTTTAGGGTTGGGGTTAAGGTTAGGGTTTCGGTTAGGGTAAGGGTAAGGGTTAGGCTTAGGGTTAGGGTTAGTGTTAGCGATAGGGTAAGGGTAAGGGTTAGGCTTAGGGTTAAGGTAAGAATAAGGGTTAGGGTTAGGTTTAGGTTTAGGTAAGGGTAAGGGTTCGGGTTAGGGTTAGGTTTAGGGCTGGGGTTGAGGTTAGGGTTAGGGTTAGGGTAAGGGTAAGGGTAAGGGTTAGGGTTAGGGTTAGGGTTAGGATTTGTGTTAGGGTTAGGGTTAGGGTTAGGGTTAGGATTAGGGTTAAGGTTAGGTTTAGGGTTGGGGTTAAGGTTAGGGTTAGGGTTAGGGTGAGAGTAAGGGTAAGGGTTAGGCTTAGGGTTAGGGTTAGGGTTAGGGTTAGGGTTAGGGTTATGGTTAGAGTTAGGGTTAGGTTTAAGGTAAGGTTAAGGGGTAGGGTTAGTGTTAGGGTTAAGGTTATGGTTAGGGTGAGTGTAAGGGTAAGGGTAAGGGTTAGGCTTAGGGTTAGGGTTAGGGTTAGGATTAGTGTTAGGGTTAGGGTTATGGTTACGGTTAGGTTTAGGGTTACGGTTAGGGTTAGGGTTTGGGTAAGAGTATGTGTTAGGGTTAGGGTTAGGTTAGGGTTAGAGTTAGAGTTAGGTTTAAGGTAAGGTTAAGGGGTAGGGTTAGTGTTAGGGTTAAGGTTAGGGTTAGGGTTAGCGTTAGGGTAAGGGTAAGGGTTAGGATTAGGGTTAAGTTAAGGGTAAAGGCTAGGGTTAGTGTTAGGGTTATGGTTAGGGTAAGGTTTAGGCATAGGGTTGGGGTTAGGGTTAGGGATAGGGTTATTTTAAAGGTAAGGGTTAGGGTTAGGGTTATGTTTAGGATTAGGGTAAGGGTAAGGGTTAGGGTTAGAGTTAGGGTTAGGGTAAGGGCTAGGGTTATGGCTAGGGTTAGGGTTAGGGTAAGGTTAAGTGTTAGGGTTAGGGTTAGGTTTAGGGTTACAATAAGGGTAAGGGATAGGGTTAGGTTTAGGGTTAGGTTTAGGGTTAGGGTAAAGGTAAGGGTTAGGGTAAGGGTAAGGTTCAGGTTAGTGTTAGGGTTCGCGTTAGGTGTAGGGTTAGGTTAAGGGTTAGGGTTAGGGGTTAGGATTAGGATTAGGGTTAGGGTTAGGGTTAGCATAAGGGTTAGGGTTAGGGTTAAGGTAAGTGTTAGTGTTAGGGTTAGTGTTAGGGTTAGGTTTAGGGTAAGGTTTAGTGTTTGGGTTAGGGTTAGTGTAAGGGTAAGGGTTAGGGTTAGTGTGAGGGTTAGGTTTAGGGTTACGGTTAGGGTTAGGATAATGGTAAGGGTTAGCGTTAAGCTTAGGGTTAGGGTTAGTTTTAGGATTAGGGTTAGGGTTAGGGTAAGTGTTAGGGTTAGGATTACTGTTAGGGTTAAGGTAAGGGTTATGGTTAGGTTTCGGGTTAAGGTTAGGGTTAGGGTTAGTTTTAGGGTCAGGGGTAAGGTTAGGGTAAGGTTAAGAGTTAGGGTTAGGATTAGGGTTAGGGTTAGGGTAAGGGTTAGGGTTAGGGTTACGGTTAGGGTAAGGGTAAGTGTTAGGGTTAGGGTTTGGGTTAGGGTTAGGATAAGGTTAAGGGTTAGGGTTAGGTTTAGGTTTAGGTTTAGGGTTAGGGTAAGTGTTAGGGTTAGGATTAGTGTTAGGTTCAGGGAAAGGGTTAGGGTTAGGGTTAGGGTTAAGGTTAGGGTTAGGGTTAGTTTTAGGGTTAGGGTTAGGGTAAAGGTAAGAGTTAGGTTTAGAATTAGGGTTAGGGTTAGGGTAAGGGTTAGGGTTAGGGTTAGGGTTAAGGTAAGGGTAAGTATTGGGTTTAGGTTTAGGGTTAGGGTTAGGATAAGGGTAAGGGTTAGGGTTAGGTTTAGGTTTAGGGTTAGGGTTAGGGTTTAGGTTTAGGGTTAGGGTTAGGGTTAGGTTTACGGTTAGGGTAAGGGCTTTGGTTATGGCTAGGGTTAGGGTTAGGGTAAGGTTAAATGTTAGGGTTAGGTTAGGGTTACAATAAGGGTAAGGGTTAGGGTTAGGGTTAGGTTTTGGGTTAGGGTAAAGGTAAGGGTTAAGGTTAGGGTTAGGGTTGGAGTTAGGTTTAGGGTTAGGGTTACGGTTAGGGAAAGGGTAAGGGTTAGGGATAGGGTTAGGGTTAGGATTAAGGTTAGGGTTAGGGTTAGGGTTAGGTTTAGGTTTAGAGTTAGGGTTAGGGTAAGGGTAAGGGTTACGGTTACGGTTAGGGTTGGGGTTAGCGTTAGGGTTAAGGTTAGGGTTAGGTTTAGGGTTAGGTTAAGGGTTAGGGTTAGGGATTAGGGTTAGTGTTAGGGTAAGGGTAATAGTTAGGGTTAGGCTAAGTGTAAGTGTTAGGTTTAGGGTTAGCGTTAGGGTTAGGGTTAGGGTAATGGTTAGGGTTAGGTTTAGCGTTGGGGTTAAGGTTAAGGTTAGGGTTAGGGTAAGGGTAAGGTTTAAGGTTAGGGTTAGGGTTCGCGTTAGGTTTAGGGTTAGGTTAAGTGTTATGGTTAGGGGTTAGGATTAAGATTAGGATTAGGGTTAGGGTTAGCGTAAGAGTTAGGGTTAGGGTCAAGGTAAGTGTTAGTGTTAGGGTTAGTGTTAGGGTTAGGTTTAGGGTAAGGTTTAGGGTTAGGGTTAGGGTCAGGGTAAGGGTAAGGGTTAGGGTTAGTGTGAGGGTTAGGTTTAGGGTTACGGTTAGGGTTAGGGTAATGGTAAGGGTTAGGGTTAAGCTTAGGGTTAAGGGTAAGTATTAGGGTTAGGGTTTGGGTTAGTGTTAGGATAAGGTTAAGGGTTAGGGTTAGGTTTAGGTTTAGGTTTAGGGTTAGGGTAAGTGTTAGGGTTAGGATTAGTGTTAGGTTTAGGGAAAGGGTTAGGGTTAGGGTTAGGGTTAGGGTTAGTTTTAGGGTTAGGGTTAGGGTAACGGTAAGAGTTAGGTTTGGAATTAGGGTTAGGGTTAGGGTAAGGGTTAGGGTTAGGGTTAGGGTTAAGGTAAGGGTAAGTATTGGTTTTAGGTTTAGGGTTAGGGTTAGGATAAGGGTAAGGGTTAGGGTTAGGTTTAGGTTTAGGGTTAGGGTTAGGGTTTAGGTCTAGGGTTAGGGTTAGGGTGAGCTTTAGGGTTAGGGTAAAGGTAAGGGTTAGGGTGAGTGTTAGGTTTAGGGTTAGGTTAAGGGTTAGGGATAGGGTTTAATGTTAGGGTTAGGGTTAGGGTTAGGTTAAGGGTTAGGGTTAGGATAAGGGTAATTGTTAGGGTTACGGTTAGCGTTAGAGTTATGGTTAGGGTTATGGTAAGGGTAAGGGTTAGGGTTAGGGTTAGGGTTAGGTTTAGGGTTGGGGTTAAAGTTAGGGTTACGGTTAGGATAAGGGTAAGTGTTAGGGTTAGGGTTAGGATTAGGATTAGGGTTAGCGATAGGGTAAATGCAAAGGGTTAGGGTTAGGGATAGGGTTAAGGTAAGAGTAAGGGTTAGGGTTAGCATTAGGGTTAGGTTTAGGGTAAGTGTTAGGGTTAGGGTTAGGGTATGGGTAAGTTTTAGGATTAGTGTTAGGGTTAGGGTTAGGGTAAGGGTAAGGGTTACGGTTAGGGTTAGGGTTATAATTAGGGTTAGGTTTAGGGTAATGGTTAGGGTTAGGGTTAGGGTTAGGTTAAGGGTTAGCGTTAGGGTAAGGGTAAGGGTTACGGATAGGTTTAGGGTTGGGGTTGAGTTTATGGATAGGTTGAGGGTAAAGGTAAGGGTTAAGGTAAGGGTTAAGGTTAGGCTAAGGGTATGTGTTAGGGTTAGTGTTAGTGGTAGGGTTAGGGTTAGGATTAGCCTTAGGGTAAGGGTAAGGTTTAGGGTTAGGGTTAGTGTTAAGGTAAGGGTAAGGGTTAGGGTTAGAGTTAGGTTTAGGGTAAGGTAAGGTTTAGGTTTAGGTTTAGGGTTTGGGTTAGGTTTAGGGTAAATGTAAGGGTTAGGGTTAGGGTTAGGTTTAGGTTTAGGTTTAGGGTAAGGGTAAAGGTTAGGGTTCGGGTAGGGGTTAGGGTAATGGTAAGTGTTAGGGTTAGGGTTAGAATAAGTGTAAGGGTTAGGGTTAGGTTTAGGGGTTAGGGTTTGGGTTATTGTCAGGGTTAGGTTTAGGTTTCGGGTTAGGGTTAGGGTTAGGGTAAGGGTTAGGGTTAGGTTTAGCGTTGAGGTTAGGATTAAGGTTAGGTTTAGGTTTAGGGTTAGGGTTAGGTATAGGGTTAGTGTTAGGCTTAGGCTTAGGGTTAGGGTAAGGGCAATTGTTAGGGTTAGGGTTAGGGTTAAGATTAGGGTTAGGGTTAGGGTTAGGTTTAGGTTTTGGGTTAGGGTTAGGGTAAGGGTAAGGGTAAGGGTTAGGGTTAGGGTTAGGGTTAAGATTAGGGTTAGGGTTAGGTTTTGGTTTAGGGTAAGGGTTAGGGTTAGTGTAAGGGTTAGGTTTAGGGTTACCATTAGGGATAGAGTTAGTTTTAGGGTTAGGGTAAGGGTAAGGGTTAGGGTTAAGATTAGTGTTAGGGTTAGGATAAGGGTTGGGTTTAGGGTTAGTGTTAGGGTAAGGGTTAGGGTTATGGTAAGGGTTAGGGTTAGGGTTAGAATAAGTGTAAGGGTTGGGGTTAGGTTTAGGGGTTAGTGTTAGGGTTAGGGTTAGGGTTAGGGTGAGGTTTAGGGTTAGGGTTAGGGTTAGTGTTAGGGTAAGTGTAAGGGTTAGGGTTACATTTATGGGTTAGGGTTTGGGTTAGGGTCAGGGTTAGGTTTAGGTTTCGGGTTAGGGTTAGAGTAAGGGTAAGGGTTAGGGTTAGGTTTAGCGTTGAGGTTAGGATTAAGGTTAGGGTTAGGTTTAGGGTTAGGGTTAGGGTTAGGGTTGGTATTAGGCTTAGGCTTAGGGTTAGGGTAAGGGCAATTGTTAGGGTTAGGGTTAGGGTTAAGATTAGGGTTAGGGTTAGGGTTAGGTTTAGGTTTTGGGTTAGGGTTATCGTAAGGGTAAGGGTAAGGGTTAGGGTTAGGGTTAGGGTTAAGGTTAGAGTTAGCGTTAGGTTTTGGTTTAGGGTAAGGGTTAGGGTTAGTGTAAGGGTTAGGTTTAGGGTTAGGGTTAGGGATAGAGTTAGTTTTAGGGTTAGGGTAAGGGTAAGGGTTAGGGTTAGGATTAGTGTTAGGGTTAGGATAAGGGTTGGGTTTAGGGTTAGGGTTAGGGTAAGGGTTAGGGTTATGGTAAGGGTTAGGGTTAGGGTTAGGGTTAGGTTAAGGGTTAGGGTAAGGGTTAGGGTTATGGTAAGGGTAAGTGTTAGGGTTTGGATTAGTGTTAGGATTATGGTTAGGGTTAGAGTAAGGGTAAGGTTTAGGGTTAGAGTGAGGGTTAGGTTTAGGTTTGGGGTTAAGGTTATGGGTACGGTTAGGGTAAGGGTAAGTGTAAGACTTAGGGTTAGGGTTAGTGTTAGGGTAAGGGTTAGGGTTAGGTTTTAGGGTTAGTGTTAGGGTTAGGTTAAGGGTTAGGATTAGGGTTAGGGTTAGGATAAGGGTTAGGGTTAGGGTTAGGGTTATGGTTATGGTTAGGGTTAGGGTTAAGGTTAGGGTTAGGGTTAGTTATAGGATTAGGGTTATGGTTAGGGTAAGGGTAAGGGTGAGGGTTAGGATTAGTGTTAGGTTTAGGATAAGGGTTGGGGTTAGGGTTAGGGTTAAGGTTAGGGTTAGAGTTAGGCTTTGGGTAAGGTTAAGGGATAGGTTTAGGGTTAGGGTTAGGGTTAAGTTAAGGGTTAGGGTAAGGGTTAGGGTTAGGGTAAGGGTAAGTGTTAGGGTTAGGGTTAGTGTTAGGATTATGGTTAGGGTGAGAGTAAGGGTAAGGGTTAGGGTTAGTGTTAGGGTTAGGTTTAGGGTTGGGGTTAAGGTTAGGGTTACGGTTAGGGTAAGTGTAAGTGTAAGGGTTAGGGTTAGGGTTAGTGTTAGGTTAAGGGTTAGGGTTAGGTGTTAGGGTTAGTGTTAGGGTTAGGTTAAGGGTTAGGGTTAGGGTTAGGATAAGCGTTAGGGTTAGGGTTAGGGTAAGTGTAAGTGATAGGTTTTGGGTTAGGGCTAGGCTTAGGGTAAGGGTAAGGGTTAGGGTTAGGGTTAGGATTAGGATTGGGGTTATGTTTAGGGTAAGCCTTAGGGTTAGAGTTAGGTTTAGGGTTAGGGTAAGGGTAAAGGTTAGGGTTAGGGTTAGGGTTAGGGTGAGGGTAAGAGTAAGGGTTAGGGTTAGGGTTAGGGTTAGGGTTAAGTTGAGGGTTAGGGTTAGTTTTAGCGTTAGGGTTAGGGTTAGGGTAAGGGTAAGGGTTGGGGTTAGGTTTAGGGTTAGGGTTAGGGTAAGGGTTAGGGTTAGGTTTAGGGTTAGTGTAAGGGTAAGTGTTAGGGTTAGGGTTAGGGTTAGGATAAGGGTAAGTATTAGGGTTAGGTTTAGGTTTAGGTTTAGGGTTAGGGTTAGGGGTTAGGGTTAGGGTTTGGGTTAGGTTTAGGATTAGGGTAAAGGTAAGGGTTAGGTTTAGGGTAAGGTTTAGGGTTACGGTTAGGGTAAGGGTAAGGGTTGGGGATAGGGTTAGGTTTAGGGTTAAGGTTAGGGTTAGGTTTTGGGTTAGGATTAGGTTTAGGGTTAGGGTTAGGGTAAGGCTTAGGATTAGGGTTAGGGTTAGGGTTAGCCTTAGGGTTAAGGTTAGGGTTAGGTTTAGGGTAAGGTTTAGGGTTAGGGTTAGGGTATGGGTTAGGGTTAGGGTTAGAGTTAATGTTAGGTTTAGGGTTAGGTTTAGGGTTAGAGTTAGGGTTAGGTTTAGGTTTAGGGTTAGGGTAAGGTTTAGGGTTAGGGTTAGGGTAAGGGTAAGGGTTAGGTTTAGGGTTAGGTTTAGGGTTATGTTAAGGGTTAAGGTTAGGGTTTAAGTTTAGGGTTAGTGTTAGGGTTAGGGTTCGGGTTATGGTTAGGGTTAGGTTTAGGGTTGGGTTTAAGGTTAGGGTTACAGTTAGGGTAAGGGTAAGGTTTAGGGTTAGGGTTAGGGTTAGGGTTAGCGATAGGGTAAGGGCAAGGGTTAGGATTAGGGTTAGGGTTAAGGTAAGATTAAGGGTTAGGTATAGGGTTAGGGTTAGGGTTAGGTAAGGGTGAGGGTTAGGGTTAGGGTATGGGTAAGTTTTAGGGTTAGGGTTAGTATTAGGGTTAGGGTAAGGGTAAGGGTTAGGGTTAGGGTTAGCGTTAGGGTAAGGGTTAGGGTTAGGGTAAGGGTTACGGTTACGGTTAGGTTTAGGGTTACGGTTAGGGTTAGGGTTAGGGTTAGGGTAAGGGTATGTGTTAGGTTTAGGATTAGGGTTAGGGTTAGGTTAAGAGTTAGGGTTAGGGGTTAGGGTTAGGTTTATGGTTAGGGTAAGGGTTAGGGTTAGGGTTAGGGTTAGGGTAAGGTTTATGGTTAGGGTTAGGGTAAGGGTAAGGGTAAGGGTAAGGGTTAGGTTAAGGGTTAGGGTTAGGGGTTAGGATTAGGGTTAGAGTTAGGGTTAGGGTTCGGGCTAGGTTTAGGGTAAGGGTTAGGGTTAAGGTTAGGGTAAGTGTTAATGTTAGGGTTAGTGTTAAGGTTAGGGTTAGGGTTAGGGTAAGGTTTAGGATTAGGGTTAGGGTTAGGGTAAGAGTAAGGTTTAGGGTTAGGGTTAGGTATAGGTTTAGGGTTAGGGTTAGGGTAGGGTAAGGGTTAGGGTTCGGGTTAAAGTTAGGGTTAGGGTTAGTTTTAGGATTAGGGTTAGGGTTAGGGAAAGGGTAAGGGTTAAGGTTAGGATTAGTGTTAAGGTTAGAGTAAGGGTTAGGGTTAGGGTTAGAGTTAAGGGTAGATTTAGGGTTAGTTTTAGCGTTAGGTTTAGGGTTAGGGTAAGGGTAAGGGTTGGGGTTAAGATTAGGGTTAGGGTTAGGGTAAGGGTTAGGGTTAGGTTTAGGGTTAGCGTCAGGGTAAGTGTTAGGGTTAGGGTGAGGGTTAGGTTTAGGATAAGGGTAAGTATTAGGGTTAGGTTTAGGTTTAGGTTTAGGGTTAGGGTTGGGGGTTAGGGTTAGGGTTTGGGTTAGGTTTAGGGTTAGGGTAAAGGTAAGGGTTAGGGTTAGGGTTAGGTTTAGGGTTAGGGTTAGTGTAAGGGTAAGGAATAGGGTTAGGGTTAGGGTTAGCGTTAGGGTTAAGGTTAGGGTTAGGTTTAGGGTAAGGTTTAGGGTTAGGGTTAGGTTATGGGTTAGGGTTAGGGTTAGGGGTAAGGTTAGGTTTAGGGTTAGGTTTAGGGTTAGAGTTAGGGTCAGGTTTAGGTTTAATGTTAGGTTAAGGGTTAGGTTTAGGGTTAGGGTTAGAGTTAGGCTTAGGTTAAGGGTAAGGGTTAGGTTTAGGGTTAGGTTTAGGGTTAGGTTAAGGGTGAGGGTTAGGGTTTAAGTTTAGAGTTAGGGTTAGGGTTAGGGTTCGGTTTAGGGTTAAGATTAAGTTTAGGGTTGTTTTTAAGGTTAGGGTTACGGTTAGGGTAAGGGTAAGTGTTAGGGTTAGGGTTAGGGTTAGGGTTACGATAGGGTAAGGATAAGGGTTAGGATTAGGGTAAAGGTTAAGGTAAGAGTAAGGGTTAGGTTTAGGGTTAGGGTTAGGTTTAGGTAAGGGTTAGAGTTAGGAGTAGGGTATGAGTAAGTTTTAGGGTTAGGGTTAGTGTTAGGGTTAGGGTAAGGGTAAGGGTTAGGGTTAGGGTTAGGGTAATGTAAGGGTTAGGGTTAGGCTTAGGGTTACGGTTACGGTTAGGTTTAGGGTTACGTTTAGGGTTAGGGTTAGGGTTAGGGTAAGGGTTAGGGTTATGGTAAGGGTTAGGGTTAGGGTTAGGGTTAGGTTAAGGGTTAGGTTAAGGGTTAGGGTTAGGGTAAGGGTAAGTGTTAGGGTTTGGATTAGTGTTAGGATTATGGTTAGGGTTAGAGTAAGGGTAAGGTTTAGGGTTAGAGTGAGGGTTAGGTTTAGGTTTGGGGTTAAGGTTATGGGTACGGTTAGGGTAAGGGTAAGTGTAAGACTTAGGGTTAGGGTTAGTGTTAGGGTAAGGGTTAGGGTTAGGTTTTAGGGTTAGTGTTAGGGTTAGGTTAAGGGTTAGGGTTAGGGTTAGGGTTAGGATAAGGGTTAGGGTTAGGGTTAAGGTTATGGTTATGGTTAGGGTTAGGGTTAAGGTTAGGGTTAGGGTTAGTTATAGGATTAGGGTTATGGTTAGGGTAAGGGTAAGGGTGAGGGTTAGGATTAGTGTTAGGTTTAGGATAAGGGTTGGGGTTAGGGTTAGGGTTAAGTTTAGGGTTAGAGTTAGGCTTTGGGTAAGGTTAAGGGATAGGTTTAGGGTTAGGGTTAGGGTTAAGTTAAGGGTTAGGGTAAGGGTTAGGGTTAGGGTAAGGGTAAGTGTTAGGGTTAGGGTTAGTGTTAGGATTATGGTTAGGGTGAGAGTAAGGGTAAGGGTTAGGGTTAGTGTTAGGGTTAGGTTTAGGGTTGGGGTTAAGGTTAGGGTTACGGTTAGGGTAAGTGTAAGTGTAAGGGTTAGGGTTAGGGTTAGTGTTAGGGTAAGGGTTAGGGTGAGGTGTTAGGGTTAGTGTTAGGGTTAGGTTAAGGGTTAGGGTTAGGCTTAGGGTAAGGGTAAGGGTTAGGGTTAGGGTTAGGATTAGGATTGGGGTTATGTTTAGGGTAAGCGTTAGGGTTAGAGTTAGGGTTAGGGTTAGGGTTAGGGTAAGGGTAAAGGTTAGGGTTAGGGTTAGGGTTAGGGTGAGGGTAAGAGTAAGGGTTAGGGTTAGGGTTAGGATAAGGGTTAGGGTTAGGGTTAGGGTTACGGTTACGATTAGGTTTAGGGTTACGGTTAGGGTTAGTGTTAGGGTTAGGGTTAGGGTAAGGGTATGTGTTAGGCTTTGGATTAGTGTTAGGGTTAAGTTAAGAGTTAGGGTTAGGGGTTAGGGTTAGGGTTAGGGTTAGGGTTAGGGTTAGGGTTAGGGGTTAGGGTTAGGGTTAGGGTTAGGGTTAGGGTTAGGGTTAGGAGTTAGGGTTCAGGTGAGGGTTAGGGTTAGGGTTAGGGTTAAGGTAAGGTTTAGGGTTGGGTTTAAGGTTAGGGTTACGGTTAGGGTAAGGGTAAGTGTTAGGGTAAGGGTTAGGGTTAGGGTTACGATAGGGTAAGGGTAAGGGTTCGGGTTAGGGTAAGGGTTAAGGTAAGAGTAAGGGTTAGGTTTAGGGTTAGGGTTAGGTTTAGGTAAGGGTTAGAGTTAGGAGTAGGGTATGGGTAAGTTTTAGGTTTAGGGTTAGTGTTAGGGTTAGGGTAAGGGTAAGGGTTAGGGTTAGGGTTAGGGTAAGGGTTAGGGTTAAGGTTAGGGTTACGGTTACGGTTTGGTTTAGGGTTACGGTTAGGGTTACGGTTAGGGTTAGGTTAAGGGTATGTGTTAGGGTTAGGATTAGGGTTAGGGTTAGGTTAAGAGTTAGGGTTAGGTGTTAGGGTTAGGTTTAGGGTTAGGGTAAGGGTTAGGGTTAGGGTTAGGGTAAGGGTTAGGGTTAGGGTTACTGTTACGGTAAGTTTAAGGGTAAGGGTTAGGTTAAGGGTTAGGGATAGGGGTTAGGATTAGGGTTAGGGTTAGGGTTAGGGTTAGGTTTAGGGTTAGGGTTAGGGTTAGGTTTATGGTAAGGGTTAGGGTTAGGGTAAGGGTTAGGTTTAGGGTAAGGGTTAGGGTTAGAGTTAGGTTTAGGTTTAGGGTAAGGGTAAGGGTTAGGGTTAGGGTTAGGTTAAGGGTTAGGGTTATGGGTTAGGGTTAGGGTTAGGGTTAGGCTTAGGGGTAGGGTATGGGTTAGGCTTAGGGTTAGGAATAGGGTAAGGGTTAGGGTTAGGGTTAGCGTTGGGGTAAGAGTAAGGGTTAGGGTAGAGTTAGGCTTTGGGTAAGGGTAGGGATAGGGTTAGGGTTAGGGTTAGGGTTAAGTTAAGGGTTAGGGTTAGAGTAAGGTTTAGGGTTAGGGTAAGGGTAAGGTTTAGGGTTAGGGTTAGTGTTAGGGTTAGGTTTAGGGTAAGGGTTAGGGATATGGTTAGGTTAAGTGTTAATGTTAGGTTTAGTGTTAGGGTTAGTGTTAGGGTTAGGGTAAGGTTTAGGGTTAGGGTTAGGTTTAGGGTAACGGTAAGGTTTAGGGTTAGGGTTAGGGTTAGGTTTAGGGTTAGGGTTAGGGTAGGGTAAGGGTTAGGGTTAGGGTTAAAGTTAGGGTTAGGGTTCGTTTTAGGATTAGAGTTAGGATTAGGGAAAGGGTAAGGGTTAGGGTTAGGATTAGTGTTATGGTTAGAGTAAGGGTTAGGGTGAGGTTAGGGTTGAGGTTAGGGTTAGGGTTAGTTTTAGCGTTAGGGTTAGGGTTAGGGTAAGGGTAAGGGTTGGGTTTAGGATTAGGGATAGGGTTAGGGTAAGGGTTAGTGTTAGGTTTAGGGTTAGTGTAAGGGTAAGTGTTAGAGTTAGGGTTAGGGTTAGGGTTAGGATAAGGGTAAGTATTAGGGTTAGGTTTAGGTTTAGGTTTAGGGTTAGGGTTAGGGTTTAGGGTTAGGGTTAGGGTTAGGTTTAGGGTTAGGGTAAAGATAAGGGTTAGGGTTAGGGTAAGTTTTAGGGTTAGGGTTAGGGTAAGAGTAAGAGTTAGGGATAGGGTTAGGTTTAGGATTAAGGTTAGGGTTAGGTTTTGGGTTAGGATTAGGTTTAGGGTTAGGGTTAGGGTAAGGGTAAGGATTAGGGTTAGGGTTAGGGTTAAGGTTAGGGTTAAGGTTAGGGTTAGGTTTAGGGTTAGGGTTAGGGTTAGATTTAGTGTTAGGTTTAGGGTTAGGGTTAGGGTTAGGTTTAGGTTTAGGGTTTGGGTTAGGGTAAAGGCAAGGGTAAGTGTTAGGTTTAGGGTTAAGTTTAGGGTTAATGTTAGGGTTAGGTTTAGGGTAAGGGTTAGGGTAAGGGTTAGGGTTAGGGTTAGGGTTAGAGTTAGGTTTAGGGTTAGGGTAAGGGTAAGGGTTAGGGTTAGGGTTAGGGTTAGGGTTAGGGTTATTTTAAGGGTTAGTGTTAGGGGTTATGGTTAGGGTTAGGTTTAGGGTTACGGTATAGGTTAGGGTTAGAGTTAGGGTAAGGGTTAGGGTTAGGGTTAGGGTTGGGGTAAGAGTAAGGGTTAACGTTAGGTTTAGGGTTAGGTTTAGGGTAAGGGTAAGGGTTAGGGTTAAGGTTAGGGTTAGGGTTAGTTATAGGATTAGGGTTATGGTTAGGGTAAGGGTAAGAGTGAGGGTTAGGATTACTGTTAGGGTTAGGATAAGGGTTGTGGTTAGGGTTAGTGTTAGTGTAAGGCTAAGGTTTAGGTTTAGAGTTAGGCTTTGGGTAAGGGTAAGGGATAGGGTTAGGGTTAGGGTTAGGTTAAGGGTTAGGGTAAGGGTTAGGGTTAGGGAAAGTGTTTGGATTAGGGTTAGTGTTAGGATTATGGTTAGGGTTAGAGTAAGGGTAAGGGTTAGGGTTAGGGTTAGGGTTAGGTTTAGCGTTGGGATTAAGGTTAGGGTTACGGTGAGGGTAAGTGTAAGTGTAAGGGTTAGGGTTAGGGTTAGTGTTAGGGTAAGGGTTAGGGTTAGGTGTTAGGATTAATGTTAGGGTTAGGTTAATTGTTAGGGTTAGGGTTAGGATAAGGGTTAGGGTTAGGGTTAGGGTAAGTGTGAGTGTTAGATTTTGGGTTATGGTTAGGCTTAAGGGAAGGGTTAGGGTTAGGTTTAGCGAAAGGGTAAGGGTAAAGGGTAGGGTTAGGTTTAGGGTTAAGGTAAGAGTAATAGTTAGGGTTAGGGTTAGGGTTAGGTTTAGGGTAAGGGTTAGGGTTAGGGTTAGGTTTAGGGTTAGGGTTAGCCATAGGGTAAGGGTAAGGGTTAGGGTTAGGGTTAGAGTAAGGTTCAGGGTTAGGGTAGCGCTAGGGTAGGGGATAGTGTAAGGGTTAGGGTTAGGGTTAGCCTTAGGATAAGGGTAAGGGTTAGGATTAGGGTTAGGGTTAGCGGTTAGGGTTAGGGTTAGGCGTTCGGGTTATTTTTAGGGTTAGGGGAAGGGTTAGGTTTAGGGGTTAGGGTTATTGTTAGGTTTAGGTTAAGGGTTAGGGTTAGGGTTAGGATAAGAGTTAGGATTAGGGTTAGGTTTAGAGTTAGGGTAAGGGTAAGTTTTAGAGTTAGGGTTAGGGTTAGGGTAAGGGTTAGGGTTAGGGTTAGCGAAAGGTTAATTGTGAGGGTTAGGGTTAGGTTTAGGGTTAAGGTAAGAGTAATAGTTAGGGTTAGGGTTAGGGTTAGGTTTAGGGTAATGGTTAGGATTAGGGTTAGGTTTAGGGTTAGGTTTAGCGATAGGGTAAGGTTAAGGGTTAGGGTTAGGTTTAGGGTTAGGGTAAGGTTTAGGGTTAGGGTAGGGCTAGGGTAGGGGTTAGTGTAAGGCTTAGGGTTAGGGTTAGCATTAGGATAAGGGTAAGGGTTAGGGTTAGGGTTAGGGTTAGTGGTTAGGGTTAGGGTTAGGGTTAGTGTTAGGGTTAGGGCAAGGGTTAGGGTTAGAGGTTAGGGTTAGTGTTAGGGTTAGATTAAGGATTAGGGTTAGGGTTAGGGTTAAGGTTAGTGTAAGGTTTAGGGTTAGGGTTAGGGTTAGGGTAATGGTTAGGATTAGGGTTAGGTTTAGGGTTAGGTTTAGCGATAGGGTAAGGTTAAGGGTTAGGGTTAGGGTAAGGTTTAGGGTTAGGGTAGGGGTAGGGTACGGGTTAGTGTAAGGCTTAGGGTTAGGGTTAGCCTTAGGATAAGGGTAAGGGTTAGGGTTAGGGTTAGGGTTAGCGATTACGGTTAGGGTTAGGGTTAGGGGTTAGGGTTAGTGTTAGGGTTATGGTAAGGGTTAGGATTAGGGGTTAGGGTTAGTGTTAGGGTTAGAATAAGGATTAGGGTTAGGGTTAGGGTTAAGGTTAGTGTAAGGTTTAGGGTTAAGGTTAGGGTTAGGATTAGTGTTAGGTTTAGGGTTAGGGTTAGGGTAAGGGCAATTGTTAGGGTTAGGGTTAGTGTTAAGTTTAGAGTTAGGGTTAGGGTTAGGTTTAGGTTTAGGGTTAGGGTTAGGCTTAGTGTTAGGTTTAGGGTTAGGGTTAGGGTAAGGGCAATTGTTAGGGTTAGGGTTAGGGTTAAGATTAGGGTTAGGGTTAGGGTAAGGTTTAGGTTTAGGGTTAGGTTTAGGGTAAGGGTAAGGGTAAGGGTAAGTGTTATGGTTAGGGTTAGGGTTAAGGTTAGGGTTAGGGTTAGGGTTAGGTTTAGGGTAAGGGTTAGGTTTAGGGTAAGGGATAGGTTTAGGGTAAGGGTTAGGGTTAGAGTTAGGTTTAGGGTTAGGGTAAGGGTAAGGGTTAGGGTTAGGTTTAGGTTAAGGGTTAGGGTTAGGGGTTAGGGTTAGGGTTAGGGTTAGGCTTAGGGGTAGGGTATGGGTTAGGGTTAGGGTTAGGGATAGGGTAAGGGTTAGGTTTAGGGTTAGCGTTGGGGTAAGAGTAAGGGTTAGGTTTAGAGTTAGGCTTTGGGTAAGGGTAGGGATAGGGTTAGGGTTAGGGTTAGGTTTAAGTTAAGGGTTAGGGTAAGGGTTAGGGTTAGGGTAAAGGTAAGTGTTAGGGTTAGGGTTAGTGTTAGGGTTAGGTTAAGGGTTAGGGTTAGGGTTAGGGTTAGGATAACGGTTAGGGTTAGGGTTACTGTAAGTGTAAGTGTTAGGGTTTGGGTTAGGGTTAGGATAAGGGTTAGGGTTAGGGTTACTGTAAGTGTAAGTGTTAGGGTTTGGGTTAGGGTTAGGCTTAGGTTAAGGGTTAGGGTTAGGGTTAGCAAAAGGGTAAGGGTAAGGGTTAGTGGTAGGTTTAGGGTTAAGGTAAGAGTAATAGTTAGGGTTAGGGTTAGGGTTAGGTTTAGGGTAAGGGTTAGGGTTAGGGTTAGGTTTAGGGTTAGGGTTAGCGATAGGGTAAGGGTAAGGGTTAGGGTTAGGGTTAGTGTTACGGTTAAGGTAAGAGTAAGGGTTAGGGTTATGGTTAGGGTAAGGTTCAGTGTTAGGGTAGCGCTAGGGTAGGGGATAGTGTAAGGGTTAGGGTTAGCCTTAGGATAAGGGTAAGGGTTAGGATTAGTGTTAGGGTAAGCGGTTAGGGTTAGGGTTAGGGGTTCGGGTTATTGTTAGGGTTAGGGGAAGGGTTACGTTTAGGGGTTAGGGTTAGCGTTAGGTTTAGGATAAGGGTTAGGGTTAGGGTTAGGGTTAGGATAAGAGTTAGGATTAGGGTTAGGTTTAGAGTTAGGGTAAGGGTAAGTTTTAGAGTTAGGGTTAGGGTTAGGGTAAGGGTTAGGGTTAGGGTTAGCGAAAGGGTAATTGTAAGGGTTAGGGTTAGGTTTAGGGTTAAGGTAAGAGTAATAGTTAGGGTTAGGGTTAGGGTTAGGTTTAGGGTAATGGTTAGGATTAGGGTTAGGTTTAGGGTTAGGTTTAGCGATAGGGTAAGGTTAAGGGTTAGGGTTAGGGTAAGGTTTAGGGTTAGGGTAGGGGTAGGGTAGGGGTTAGTGTAAGGCTTAGGGTTAGGGTTAGCCTTAGGATAAGGGTAAGGGTTAGGGTTAGGGTTAGGGTTAGCGGTTACGGTTAGGGTTAGGGTTAGGGGTTAGGGTTAGTGTTAGGGTTAGGGTAAGGGTTAGGGTTAGGGGTTAGGGTTAGAGTTAGGGTTAGGGTAAGGGTTAGGGTTAGGGGTTAGGGTTAGTGTTAGGGTTAGGGTAAGGGCAATTGTTAGGGTTAGGGTTAGGGTTAAGATTAGAGTTAGGGTTAGGGTTAGCTTTAGGTTTATGGTTAGGGTTAGGCTTAGTGTTAGGTTTAGGGTTAGCATTAGGGTAAGGGCAATTGTTAGGGTTAGGGTTAGGGTTAAGATTAGGGTTAGGGTTAGGGTAAGGTTTAGGTTTAGGGTTAGGTTTAGGGTAAGGGTAACGGTAAGTGTTATGGTTAGGGTTAGGGTTAAGGTTAGGGTTAGGGTTAGGGTTAGGTTTAGGGTAAGGGTTAGGGTTAGGGTAAGGGTTAGGTTTAGGGTAAGGGTTAGTGTTAGAGTTAGGTTTAGGGTTAGGGTAAGGGTTAGGGTTAGGGTTAGGCTTAGGGGTAGGGTATGGGTTAGGGTTAGGGTTAGGGATAGGGTAAGGGTTAGGGTTAGGGTTAGCGTTGGGGTAAGAGTAAGGGTTAGGGTTAGAGTTAGGCTTTGGGTAAGGGTAGGGATAGGGTTAGGGTTAGGGTTAGGTTTAAGTTAATGGTTAGGGTAAGGGTTAAGGTTAGGGTAAAGGTAAGTGTTAGGGTTAGGGTTAGTGTTAGGGTTAGGTTAAGGGTTAGGGTTAGGGTTAGGATAAGGGTTAGGGTTAGGGTTACTGTAAGTGTAAGTGTTAGGGTTTGGGTTAGGGTAAGGCTTAGGGTAAGGGTTAGGGTTAGGGATAGCAAAAGGGTAAGGGTAAGGGTTAGTGTTAGGTTTAGGGTTAAGGTAAGAGTAATAGTTAGGGTTAGGGTTAGGGTTAGGTTTAGGGTAAGGGTTAGGGTTTGGGTTAGGGTTAGGGTTAGGGTTAGCGACAGGGTAAGGATAATTTTTAGTGTTACGGTTAGGGTTAAGGTAAGAATAAGGGTTAGGGTTATGGTTCGGGTAAGGTTTATGGTTAGGGTAGGGCTAAGGTAGGGTTAGTGTAAGGGTTAGGGTTAGGGTTAGCCATAGGATAAGGGTTAGGATTAGGGTTAGGGTTAGCGGTTAGGGTTAGAGTTAGGGTTAGGGGTTAGGGTTAGTGTTAGGGTTAGGGTAAGGGTTAGGGTTAGGGGTTAGGGTTAGTGTTAGGGTTAGGTTAAGGGTTAGGGTTTGTCTTAGGGTTTGGATAAGAGTTAGGGTTAGGGTTAGGTTTAGAGTTAAGGTTAGGGTTAGGGTAAGGGTAAGGGTTAGGGTTAGGGTAAGGGTTAGAGTTAGGGTTAGGTTCAGGGTTGTGGTTAAGGTTAGGGTTAGGGTTAGGGTAAGGGTAAGGGTTAGGGTTAGGGTTAGGGTAATTGTTAGTGTTACGGTTAGGGTTAGGGTAAGTTTAAGGGTTAGGGTTTGGGTTAGGTGTTAGGGTTATGTTAAGGGTTAGGGTTAGGGTTAGCGAAGTGTTAAGGGTAAGAGTTAGGGTTAGGTTTACGGTTAAGGTGAGAGTAAGGGTTAGGGTTAGGGTTAGAGTTAGCAGTTAGGGTTAGGGTTAGGTTTAGGGGTTAGGGTTAGTGTTAGGGTTAGGGTTAGGGTTAGGGTTAGCATTAAGGTTAGGGTTACGGTAAGAGTAAGGGTTAGGGTTAGGGTTCCGGTTACGGTTAGGGGTTATGTTTAGGGTTAGGTTTAGGGTTAGGGTTAGGGTAAGGATAAGAGTTAGGGTTAGGGATAAAGTAAGGATTCAGATTAAGTCTAGGGTAAGTGTTAGGGTTAAGTTTAGGGTTAGTCTTAGGCTTAGGGTTAGGGTTAGGATTAGGGTAAGGGTTAGGTTTAGGGATAGAGTTAGGGTAAGGGTAAGGGTTAGGTGTTAGGGTTAGTGTTAGGGTTAGGTTAAGGGTTAGGGTTAGGGTTAGGGTTAGGGTAGGGGTTAGGGTAAGGGTAAGTGTTAGGGTTAGTGTTAGGCTTAAGTTTAGGGTTAGGGTCAGGGTTAGGTTTAGGTTTCGGGTTAGGGTTAGGGTAAGGGTAAGGGTAAGGGTTAGGGTTATGTGTAGGGTTAAGGTTAGGGTTAAGGTTAGAGTTAGTTTTAGGTTTAGGGTTAGGGTTAGGGTTAGGGTTAGTGTTAGGTTTAGGGTTAGGGTTAGGGTAAGGGCAAGAGTTAGGGGTAGCGTTAGGGTTAAGATGATGGTTAGGGTTAGGGTTAGGTTTAGGGTTAGGGTTAGGGTTAGGGTAAGGGTAAGGGAAAGGGTTAGGTTTAGGTTTAGGGTTAAGTTTAGGGTTAGGGTTAGGGTTAGGTTTATGGTAAGGGTTAGGGTTAGGGTTAGGGTTAGAGTAAGGTTTAGGGTTAGGGTAAGGGTAAGGGTTAGGGTTAGGATTAGGGTTTGGGTTAGGTTAAGGGTTAGAGTTAGGGGTTAGGGTTAGGGTTAGGGTTAGGGTAAGGGTTAGGGTTAGGGTTAGGGTTAGGGTAAGGGTTAGGGTTAGGGTTAGTGTTGGGGTAAGAGTAATAGTCAGCGTTAGTTTAGGGTTGGGGTTAGGGTTAGGGTAAGGGTTAGGGGTAAATTTAGGGTTAGGGTTAGTTTTAGGATCACGGTTAGGGTTGGGGTAAGGGTAAGGGTTGGGGTTATGATTAGTGTTTGGTTTAGGATAAGGTTGGGCTTAGGGTTAGTGATAGGGTAAGGGTTAGGGTTATGGTAAGGGTTATGGTTAGAGTTAGGCTTTGTGTAAGGGTAAAGGATATGGTTAGGGTTAGGGTTAGGTTAAGGGTTAGGGTAAGGGGTAGGGTTAGGGTAAGGGTTAGGGTTATGGTTAGGATTAGAGTTAGTTTTAGGTTTAGGGTAAGGGTAAGGGTTAGGGTTAGGGTTAGGTTAAGGGTTAGGGTTAGGGGTTAGGGTTAGGGTTAGGGTTAGGCTTAGGGTTAGGGTATGGGTTAGGGTTTGGGTAAGGGATAGGGTAAGTGTTAGGGTTAGGGTTAGGTTTGGGGTAAGAGTAAGAGTTGGGGTTAGAGTTAGCCTTTGGGTAAGGGTAAGGGATAGGGTTAGGGTTAGGGTTAGGGTTAGGTTAAGGGTTAGGGTAAGGGTTAGGGTTATGGTTAGGCTTGGGTTAAGGGTTAGGGTTAGGGTTAGCGAAAGGGTAAGGGTAAGGTTTAGGGTTAGGTTTAGGGTTAATGTAAGAGTAATAGTTAGGGTTAGGGTTAGGGTTAGGGTTAGGTTTAGGGTAAGGGTTAGGGTTAGGGTTAGGTTTAGTGTTAGGGTTAGCGATAGGGAAAGGGTAAGGGTTAGGGTTACTGTTAGGGTTAAGGTAAGAATAAGGGTTAGGGTTATGGTTAGGGTGAGGTTTAGGGTTAGGTTAGGGCTCGGGTAGGGGTTAGTGTAAGGGTTAGGGTTAGGGTTATCCTTAGGATAAGGGTAAGTGTTAGGATTAGCGTTAGGGTTAGCGGTTAGGGTTAGAGTTAGGGTTAGGGGTTAGGATTAGTTTTAGGGTTAGGGTAAGGGTTAGGGTTAGGGGTTAGGGTTAGTGTTAGGGTTAGGTTAAGGGGTAGGGTTTGTGTTAGGGTTAGAATAAGAGTTAGGGTTAGGGTTAGGTTTAGAGTTATCGTAAGTGTAAGTTTTAGAGTTAGGGTTAGGGTTAAGGTAAGGGTTAGGGTTAGGGTTAGTTTTATGGTTGGGGTTAAGGTTAGTTTTAGGGTTAGGGTAAGGGTAAAGGTTAGGGTTAGGCTTAGGGTAAGTGTTAGGGTTAGGGTTAGGGTTAGGGTACGTTTAAGGGTTAGCGTTAGGTTTTAGGGTTAGGGTAAGGTTTAGGGTTGGGGTTAGCGAAAGGGTAAGGGTAAGAGTTAGGGTTAGGTTTAGGGTTAAGGTAAGAGTAAGGGTTAGGGTTAGGGTTAGGGTTAGCGGTTAGGGTGAGGGTTATGGTTAGGGGTTAGGCTTAGTGTTAGGATTAGTGTAAGGGTTAGGGTTAGGGGTTAGGGTTAGTGTTAGTGTTAGGTTAAAGGTTAGGGTTAGGGTTAGGTTTAGGATAAGAATTAGGGTTAGGGTTAGGGTTAGAGTTAGGGTAAGGGTAAGTTTTAGAGTTAGGGTTAGGGTTAGGGTTAGGTTTAGGGTTGGGGTTAAGCATAGGGTTAGGATTAGGGTAAGGGTAAGGGTTAGGGTTAGGGTTAGGGTTAGGTGTTAGGGTTAGGGTTAGGGTTAGGGTTAGGTTTAGGATTAGAGTTAGGGTAAGGGTAAGGGTTATGGTTAGGGTTAGGGTTCGTGTTAGGTTTAGGGTTAGGGTTAGGGTAAGGGTACGGGTTAGGGTTAGGGTTAGGGTTAGGGTTATGTTTAGGGTAAGGGTAAGAGTTAGGATTAGGGTTAGGGAAAGGTTAAGGTTTAGGGTTAGGGTAAGGATTAGGGTTAGGGTTAGGGTTAGCATTAAGGTCAGGGTTACGGTAAGGGTAAGGGTTAGGGTTAGGGTTACAGTTAGGGTTAGGGGTTAGGGTTAGGGTTAGGGTAAGGATAAGAGTTATGATTAGGGATAAGGTTAGGGTTCGGATTAGGTTTATGGTAAGGGTTAGGGTTAAGTTTAGGGTTAGTCTTAGGTTTAGGGTTAGGGTTAGGATTAGCGTAAGGGTAAGGGTTAGGTTTAGGATTAGGGTTAGGGAAGGGGTAAGGGTTCGGGTTAGGTTTAGGGTTAGGGTTAAGTTTAGGGATAGGGTTAGGGTAAGGGTTAGGGTTAGGGTTAGGGTAGGGGTTAGGGTAAGGGTAAGTGTTAGGGTTAGGGTTAGAATAAGGGTAAGGGTTAGGGTTAGGTTTAGGGCTTAGGGTTAGGGTTAGGGTTAGGGTTAGGTTTAGGGTTACGGCTGGGTAAGGGTTAGAGTTAGGGTTAGGGTTAGTGTTAAGTTTAGGGTTAGGGTCAGGGTTAGGTTTAGTTTTCGGGTTAGGGTAAGGGTAAGGGTTAGGGTTAGGTTTAGGGTAAACGTTAGGGTTAAGGTTAGGATTAGGTTTAGGTTTAGTGTTAGGGTTAGTGTTAGGTTTAGGGTTAGGGTTAGGGTAAGAGCAATTGTTAGGGTTAGGGTTAGCGTTAAGATTAGGGTTAGGGTTAGGGTTAGGGTTAGGTTTAGGGTTAGGGTTAGGGTTAGGGTAAGGGTAAGGGAAAGGGTTAGGTTTAGCTTTAGAGTTAAGTTTAGGGTTATGGTTAGGTTTAGGTTTAGGGTAAGGATTAGGGTTAGGGTAAGGGTTAGGGTTAGGGTTTGTGTTAGGATTAGGGTTAGGGTTAGGTTAAGGGTTAGAGTTACGGGTTAGGGTTAGGATTAGGGTTAGGGTTAGGTTAAGGGTTAGAGTTACGGGTTAGGGTTAGAGTTAGGGTAAGGGTTAGGGTTAGGTTTAGGGTTAGGATAAGGGTAAGGGTTAGGGTAAGGGTAAGTGTTAGGGTTAGGGTTAGAATAAGGGTAAGGGTTAGGGTTAGGTTTAGGGCTTAGGGTTAGGGATAGGGTTAGGGTTAGGTTTAGGGTTAGGGTAAGGGTAAGGGTTAGGGTTAGGTGTAGATTTAAGGTTAGGGTTAATGTTAGGGTTAGGTTTAGTGTTAGGGTTATGGTAAGGGCAATAGTTAGGGTTAGGGTTAGGGTTAAGATTAGGATTAGGATTATGGTTAGGTTTAGGTTTAGTTTTAGGGTTAGGGTAAGGGTCAGGGAAAGGTTTAGGGTTAGGTTTAGGGTTAAGTTTAGTGTTAGGGTTAGGGTTAGGTTTAGGGTAAGCGTTAGGGTTAGGGTAAGGGTTAGGTTTAGGTTTAGGGTTAGGGTTGGTGTTAGGTTTAGGGTTAGGGTAAGGGTAAGGGTTAGGGTTAGGATTAGGGTTAGGGTTAGGTTAAGGGTTAGAGTTAGGGGTTAGGGTTAGGGTTAGGGTTAGGGAAAGGGTTAGGGTTAGTTTTAGGGTTGGGGTCCGAGTAAGAGTTAGCGTTATGTTTAGGGTTGGGTTTAGGGTTAGGGTGAGGGTAAGGGTTAGGGTTAAATTTAGGGTTAGGGTTAGTTTTAGGATCACGGTTAGGGTTAGGGTAAGGGTAAGGTTTGGGGTTAGGATTAGTGTTAGGGTTAGGATAAGGGTTGGGGTTAGGGTTAGTGTTAGGGTAAGGGTAGGGTTAGGGTAAGGGTTAGGGTTAGAGTTAGGCTTTGGGTAAAGGTAAGGGGTAGGGTTAGGGTTAGGGTTAGGTTAAGGGTTAGGGTAAGGGGTAGGGTTAGGGTAAGGCTAAGTGTTAGGGTTAGGTTTAGTGTTAGGATTATGGTTAGGGTTAGAGTAAGGGTAAGGTTTAGGGTTAGGGTTAGGTTTAAGGATGGGGTTGAGGTGAGGGTTACGGTTAGGGTAAGGGTAAGTGTAAGGTTTAGGTTAGGGTTAGGATAAGGTTTAGGGTTAGGGTTAGGGTTAGGGTAAGGGTTAGGGTTAGGGGTTAGGGTTAGGTTAAGGGTTAGGGTTAGGGTTAGGGTTAGGGTAAGAGTTAGGGTTAGGGTTAGGTTTAGAGTTAGGGTAAGGGTAAGTTTTAGAGTTAGGGTTAGCGTAAGGGTTAGGGTTAGGTTTAGGGTTAGGGTTGGGTTTAGGGATAGGGTTAGGGTAAGGGTAAGGGTTAGGTGTTAGGGTTAGTGTTAGGGTTAGGATAAGGGTAAGGGTTAGGGTTAGGGTTAGGGTAGGGGTTAGGGTAGGGGTTAGGGTAAGTGGGTTATGGTGAGGGTTAGAATAAGGGTAAGGGTTAGCATTAGGTTTATGGGTACGGTTAGGATTAGGGTTAGGGTTAGGTTTAGGGTTAGGCCTGGGTAAGAGTTAGGAATAGGGTTAGGGTTAGGGTTAGGATTACGGTTAAGTTTAGGGTTAGGGTCAGGGTTAGGTTTAGGTTTCAGGTTAGGGTTAGGGTAAGGGTAAGGGTTAGAGTTAGGATTAGGGATAAGGTTAGGGTTAAGGTTAGGATTAGGTTTAGGTTTAGGGTTAGGATTAGTGTTAGTTTTAGGTTTAGAGTTAGGGTAAGGGCAATTGTTAGGGTTAGGTTTAGGTTTAAGATTAGGGTTAGGGTTAGGGTTAGGTTTAGGTTTAGGGTTAGGGTTAGTGTAAGGGTAAGGGAAAGGGTTAGGTTTAGTTTTAGGTTTAAGTTTAGGGTTATTGTTAGGGTTAGGGATAGGTGTTATGGTAAGGGTTAGGTTTAGAGTTAGGGTTAGGGTTAGGTTTAGGGTTGGGGTTAAGGTTAGAGTTAGGTTTAGGATAGGGTAAGGGTTAGAGTTAGGGTTAGGGATAGGGTAAGGGTTAGGCTTAGGGTTAGGGTTAGGGTTAGGTTTAGGGTTACGGTTAGGGTTAGGGTTAGGGTTAATGTAAGGGTATGTGTTAGGGTTAGTGTTAGGGTTAGCGTTAGGGGTAGGGTTAGTGTTAGTGTAAGGGTAAAGTTTAGGGTTAGGGTTAGGGTTAAGGTAAGGGTAAGAGTTAGGGTTAGGGTTAGGTTTAGGGTAAGGGTTAGGGTTAGGCTTAGAGTAAGGTAAGGTTTAGGGTTCGGGTTAGTGTTAGGGTTAGGGTTAGGGTAAGGGTAAGGGTTAGGGTTAGGGTTAGGGTTAGGGTTAGAATTAGGTTTAGGGTTAGGGTAAGGGTAAGGTTTAGGGTAAGGGTTAGGGTTAGGGTTAGATTAAGGGTTAGGGTAAGGGGTTAGGGTTAGGGATAGGGTAAGGTTTAGGGTTAGGGTTAGGGTAAGGATTAGGATTAGGGTTAGGGTTAGGGTGAGTTCAAGTTTTAGGGTTAAGTTTAGGGTTAGGTTTAGTTTTAGGGATAGGGTTACGGTTAGGGTAAGGGAAGGGTTAGGGTTAGGATTAGGGTTAGGGTTAGGGTAAGGGTTAGGGTTAGGGTTAAGGTTAGGGTTAGGGTTAGTTTTAGGGTTGGGGTTAGGGTTAGGGTAAGGGTAAGGGTTAGGGTTAGGATTAGTGTTGGGGTTAAGGTTAGGGTTAGGGTTAGGTTTAGGGTTAGGGTTAGGTTAAGTGTAAGGTTTAGTGTTAGCGTTAGGGTTAGGGTTAAGGAAAGGGTTAGGGTTAGGGTTAGGGTTAGCATTAAGGTTAGTGTTAGGGTTAGGTTGGGTAAGGGATAGGGTTAGGGGTTACAGTTAGGGTTAGGTTTAGGTTTAGGGTTAAGGTAATGGTAAGGGTTAGGGTTAGGGTTAGGGTTAAGTTTAGGGTTAGGGTTAGGGTAAGTGTAAGGGTTAGGTTAGGGTTAGGGTTAGCGTAAGGGTTAGGGTTAGGGTTAGGGTTAGGGTTAGCATTAAGGTTAGGGTTACAGTAAGGGTAAGGTTTAGGGTTAGGGTTAGGGTTACGGTTAGGGTTAGGGGTTACGGTTAGGGTTAGGTGTTATGGTAAGGGTTAGGTTTAGAGTAAGGGTTAGGGTTAGGTTTAGGGTTGGGGTTAAGGTTAGAGTTAGGTTTAGGATAGGGTAAGGGTTAGAGTTAGGGTTAGGGATAGGGTAAGGGTTAGGCTTAGGGTTAGGGTTAGGGTTAGGTTTAGGGTTAGGGTTAGGGTTAGGGTTAGTGTTAGGTTTAGGGTTAGGGTTAGGGTAAGGGCAAGAGTTAGGGGTAGCGTTAGGGTTAAGATGATGGTTAGGGTTAGGGTTAGGTTTAGGGTTAGGGTTAGGGTTAGGGTAAGGGTAAGGGAAAGGGTTAGGTTTAGGTTTAGGGTTAAGTTTAGGGTTAGGGTTAGGGTTAGGTTTATGGTAAGGGTTAGGGTTAGGGTTAGGGTTAGAGTAAGGTTTAGGGTTAGGGTAAGGGTAAGGGTTAGGGTTAGGATTAGGGTTTGGGTTAGGTTAAGGGTTAGAGTTAGGGGTTAGGGTTAGGGTTAGGGTTAGGGTAAGGGTTAGGGTTAGGGTTAGGGTTAGGGTAAGGGTTAGGGTTAGGGTTAGTGTTGGGGTAAGAGTAATAGTCAGCGTTAGTTTAGGGTTGGGGTTAGGGTTAGGGTAAGGGTTAGGGGTAAATTTAGGGTTAGGGTTAGTTTTAGGATCACGGTTAGGGTTGGGGTAAGGGTAAGGGTTGGGGTTATGATTAGTGTTTGGTTTAGGATAAGGTTGGGCTTAGGGTTAGTGATAGGGTAAGGGTTAGGGTTATGGTAAGGGTTATGGTTAGAGTTAGGCTTTGTGTAAGGGTAAAGGATATGGTTAGGGTTAGGGTTAGGTTAAGGGTTAGGGTAAGGGGTAGGGTTAGGGTAAGGGTTAGGGTTATGGTTAGGATTAGAGTTAGTTTTAGGTTTAGGGTAAGGGTAAGGGTTAGGGTTAGGGTTAGGTTAAGGGTTAGGGTTAGGGGTTAGGGTTAGGGTTAGGGTTAGGCTTAGGGTTAGGGTATGGGTTAGGGTTTGGGTAAGGGATAGGGTAAGTGTTAGGGTTAGGGTTAGGTTTGGGGTAAGAGTAAGAGTTGGGGTTAGAGTTAGCCTTTGGGTAAGGGTAAGGGATAGGGTTAGGGTTAGGGTTAGGGTTAGGTTAAGGGTTAGGGTAAGGGTTAGGGTTATGGTTAGGCTTGGGTTAAGGGTTAGGGTTAGGGTTAGCGAAAGGGTAAGGGTAAGGTTTAGGGTTAGGTTTAGGGTTAATGTAAGAGTAATAGTTAGGGTTAGGGTTAGGGTTAGGGTTAGGTTTAGGGTAAGGGTTAGGGTTAGGGTTAGGTTTAGTGTTAGGGTTAGCGATAGGGAAAGGGTAAGGGTTAGGGTTACTGTTAGGGTTAAGGTAAGAATAAGGGTTAGGGTTATGGTTAGGGTGAGGTTTAGGGTTAGGTTAGGGCTCGGGTAGGGGTTAGTGTAAGGGTTAGGGTTAGGGTTATCCTTAGGATAAGGGTAAGTGTTAGGATTAGCGTTAGGGTTAGCGGTTAGGGTTAGAGTTAGGGTTAGGGGTTAGGATTAGTTTTAGGGTTAGGGTAAGGGTTAGGGTTAGGGGTTAGGGTTAGTGTTAGGGTTAGGTTAAGGGGTAGGGTTTGTGTTAGGGTTAGAATAAGAGTTAGGGTTAGGGTTAGGTTTAGAGTTATCGTAAGTGTAAGTTTTAGAGTTAGGGTTAGGGTTAAGGTAAGGGTTAGGGTTAGGGTTAGTTTTATGGTTGGGGTTAAGGTTAGTTTTAGGGTTAGGGTAAGGGTAAAGGTTAGGGTTAGGCTTAGGGTAAGTGTTAGGGTTAGGGTTAGGGTTAGGGTACGTTTAAGGGTTAGCGTTAGGTTTTAGGGTTAGGGTAAGGTTTAGGGTTGGGGTTAGCGAAAGGGTAAGGGTAAGAGTTAGGGTTAGGTTTAGGGTTAAGGTAAGAGTAAGGGTTAGGGTTAGGGTTAGCGGTTAGGGTGAGGGTTATGGTTAGGGGTTAGGCTTAGTGTTAGGATTAGTGTAAGGGTTAGGGTTAGGGGTTAGGGTTAGTGTTAGTGTTAGGTTAAAGGTTAGGGTTAGGGTTAGGTTTAGGATAAGAATTAGGGTTAGGGTTAGGGTTAGAGTTAGGGTAAGGGTAAGTTTTAGAGTTAGGGTTAGGGTTAGGGTTAGGTTTAGGGTTGGGGTTAAGCATAGGGTTAGGATTAGGGTAAGGGTAAGGGTTAGGGTTAGGGTTAGGGTTAGGTGTTAGGGTTAGGGTTAGGGTTAGGGTTAGGTTTAGGATTAGAGTTAGGGTAAGGGTAAGGGTTATGGTTAGGGTTAGGGTTCGTGTTAGGTTTAGGGTTAGGGTTAGGGTAAGGGTACGGGTTAGGGTTAGGGTTAGGGTTAGGGTTATGTTTAGGGTAAGGGTAAGAGTTAGGATTAGGGTTAGGGAAAGGTTAAGGTTTAGGGTTAGGGTAAGGATTAGGGTTAGGGTTAGGGTTAGCATTAAGGTCAGGGTTACGGTAAGGGTAAGGGTTAGGGTTAGGGTTACAGTTAGGGTTAGGGGTTAGGGTTAGGGTTAGGGTAAGGATAAGAGTTATGATTAGGGATAAGGTTAGGGTTCGGATTAGGTTTATGGTAAGGGTTAGGGTTAAGTTTAGGGTTAGTCTTAGGTTTAGGGTTAGGGTTAGGATTAGCGTAAGGGTAAGGGTTAGGTTTAGGATTAGGGTTAGGGAAGGGGTAAGGGTTCGGGTTAGGTTTAGGGTTAGGGTTAAGTTTAGGGATAGGGTTAGGGTAAGGGTTAGGGTTAGGGTTAGGGTAGGGGTTAGGGTAAGGGTAAGTGTTAGGGTTAGGGTTAGAATAAGGGTAAGGGTTAGGGTTAGGTTTAGGGCTTAGGGTTAGGGTTAGGGTTAGGGTTAGGTTTAGGGTTACGGCTGGGTAAGGGTTAGAGTTAGGGTTAGGGTTAGTGTTAAGTTTAGGGTTAGGGTCAGGGTTAGGTTTAGTTTTCGGGTTAGGGTAAGGGTAAGGGTTAGGGTTAGGTTTAGGGTAAACGTTAGGGTTAAGGTTAGGATTAGGTTTAGGTTTAGTGTTAGGGTTAGTGTTAGGTTTAGGGTTAGGGTTAGGGTAAGAGCAATTGTTAGGGTTAGGGTTAGCGTTAAGATTAGGGTTAGGGTTAGGGTTAGGGTTAGGTTTAGGGTTAGGGTTAGGGTTAGGGTAAGGGTAAGGGAAAGGGTTAGGTTTAGCTTTAGAGTTAAGTTTAGGGTTATGGTTAGGTTTAGGTTTAGGGTAAGGATTAGGGTTAGGGTAAGGGTTAGGGTTAGGGTTTGTGTTAGGATTAGGGTTAGGGTTAGGTTAAGGGTTAGAGTTACGGGTTAGGGTTAGGATTAGGGTTAGGGTTAGGTTAAGGGTTAGAGTTACGGGTTAGGGTTAGAGTTAGGGTAAGGGTTAGGGTTAGGTTTAGGGTTAGGATAAGGGTAAGGGTTAGGGTAAGGGTAAGTGTTAGGGTTAGGGTTAGAATAAGGGTAAGGGTTAGGGTTAGGTTTAGGGCTTAGGGTTAGGGATAGGGTTAGGGTTAGGTTTAGGGTTAGGGTAAGGGTAAGGGTTAGGGTTAGGTGTAGATTTAAGGTTAGGGTTAATGTTAGGGTTAGGTTTAGTGTTAGGGTTATGGTAAGGGCAATAGTTAGGGTTAGGGTTAGGGTTAAGATTAGGATTAGGATTATGGTTAGGTTTAGGTTTAGTTTTAGGGTTAGGGTAAGGGTCAGGGAAAGGTTTAGGGTTAGGTTTAGGGTTAAGTTTAGTGTTAGGGTTAGGGTTAGGTTTAGGGTAAGCGTTAGGGTTAGGGTAAGGGTTAGGTTTAGGTTTAGGGTTAGGGTTGGTGTTAGGTTTAGGGTTAGGGTAAGGGTAAGGGTTAGGGTTAGGATTAGGGTTAGGGTTAGGTTAAGGGTTAGAGTTAGGGGTTAGGGTTAGGGTTAGGGTTAGGGAAAGGGTTAGGGTTAGTTTTAGGGTTGGGGTCCGAGTAAGAGTTAGCGTTATGTTTAGGGTTGGGTTTAGGGTTAGGGTGAGGGTAAGGGTTAGGGTTAAATTTAGGGTTAGGGTTAGTTTTAGGATCACGGTTAGGGTTAGGGTAAGGGTAAGGTTTGGGGTTAGGATTAGTGTTAGGGTTAGGATAAGGGTTGGGGTTAGGGTTAGTGTTAGGGTAAGGGTAGGGTTAGGGTAAGGGTTAGGGTTAGAGTTAGGCTTTGGGTAAAGGTAAGGGGTAGGGTTAGGGTTAGGGTTAGGTTAAGGGTTAGGGTAAGGGGTAGGGTTAGGGTAAGGCTAAGTGTTAGGGTTAGGTTTAGTGTTAGGATTATGGTTAGGGTTAGAGTAAGGGTAAGGTTTAGGGTTAGGGTTAGGTTTAAGGATGGGGTTGAGGTGAGGGTTACGGTTAGGGTAAGGGTAAGTGTAAGGTTTAGGTTAGGGTTAGGATAAGGTTTAGGGTTAGGGTTAGGGTTAGGGTAAGGGTTAGGGTTAGGGGTTAGGGTTAGGTTAAGGGTTAGGGTTAGGGTTAGGGTTAGGGTAAGAGTTAGGGTTAGGGTTAGGTTTAGAGTTAGGGTAAGGGTAAGTTTTAGAGTTAGGGTTAGCGTAAGGGTTAGGGTTAGGTTTAGGGTTAGGGTTGGGTTTAGGGATAGGGTTAGGGTAAGGGTAAGGGTTAGGTGTTAGGGTTAGTGTTAGGGTTAGGATAAGGGTAAGGGTTAGGGTTAGGGTTAGGGTAGGGGTTAGGGTAGGGGTTAGGGTAAGTGGGTTATGGTGAGGGTTAGAATAAGGGTAAGGGTTAGCATTAGGTTTATGGGTACGGTTAGGATTAGGGTTAGGGTTAGGTTTAGGGTTAGGCCTGGGTAAGAGTTAGGAATAGGGTTAGGGTTAGGGTTAGGATTACGGTTAAGTTTAGGGTTAGGGTCAGGGTTAGGTTTAGGTTTCAGGTTAGGGTTAGGGTAAGGGTAAGGGTTAGAGTTAGGATTAGGGATAAGGTTAGGGTTAAGGTTAGGATTAGGTTTAGGTTTAGGGTTAGGATTAGTGTTAGTTTTAGGTTTAGAGTTAGGGTAAGGGCAATTGTTAGGGTTAGGTTTAGGTTTAAGATTAGGGTTAGGGTTAGGGTTAGGTTTAGGTTTAGGGTTAGGGTTAGTGTAAGGGTAAGGGAAAGGGTTAGGTTTAGTTTTAGGTTTAAGTTTAGGGTTATTGTTAGGGTTAGGGATAGGTGTTATGGTAAGGGTTAGGTTTAGAGTTAGGGTTAGGGTTAGGTTTAGGGTTGGGGTTAAGGTTAGAGTTAGGTTTAGGATAGGGTAAGGGTTAGAGTTAGGGTTAGGGATAGGGTAAGGGTTAGGCTTAGGGTTAGGGTTAGGGTTAGGTTTAGGGTTACGGTTAGGGTTAGGGTTAGGGTAAGGGTATGTGTTAGGGTTAGTGTTAGGGTTAGCGTTAGGGGTAGGGTTAGCGTTAGTGTAAGGGTAAAGTTTAGGGTTAGGGTTAGGGTTAGGGTTAAGGTAAGGGTAAGATTTAGGGTTAGGGTTAGGTTTAGGGTAAGGGTTAGGGTTAGGCTTAGGGTAAGGGTAAGGTTTAGGGTTCGGTTTATGGTTAGGGTTAGGGTTAGGGTGAGGGTAAGGGTTAGGGTTAGGGTTACGGTTAGGGTGAGGGTAGGAGTAAGGGTTAGGGTTAGAGTTAAGGTTAAGGTTATAGTAAGGGTTAGGGTTAGGGTAAGGGTTAGGTTTAGGGTTACGTTTAGGGTTCGGGTTAGAATTAGGTTTAGGATTAGGAAAAGGGTGAGGTTTAGGGTAAGGGTTAGGGTTAGGGTCAGGTTAAGGGTTAGGGTAAGGGGTTAGGGTTAGTGATAGGGTAAGGGTAGGGTTAGGGTTAGTGTAAGGATTAGGATTAGGGTTGGGGTTAGGGTGAGGTCAAGGTTTAGGGTTAAGTTTAGGGTTAGGTTTAGTTTTAGGGATAGGGTTAGGGTTAGGGTAAGGGAAGGGTTAGGGTTAGGATTAGGGTTAGGGTTAGGGTAAGGGTTAGGGTTAGGGTGAGGGGTAAGGTTAGGGTTAGGGTTAGTTTTAGGGTTAGGGTTAGGGTAAGGGTAAGGGTTAGGGTTAGGATTAGGGTTCGGGTTAGGGTTAGGGTAAGGGTTAGGGTTAGGGTTAGGGTAAGATTTAGGGTTTGGTTTAGGGTTAGGGTTAGGGTTAGGTTTAGTGTTGGGGTTAATGTTAGGGTTAGGGTTAGGGTTAGGGTTAGGGTTAGGTTAAGTGTAAGGTTTAGTGTTAGCGTTAGGGTTAGGTTTAAGGAAAGGGTTCGGGTTAGGGTTAGGGTTAGCATTAAGGTTAGTGTTAGGGTTAGGGTGGGTAAGGGTTAGGGTTAGGGGTTACAGTTAGGGTTAGGTTTAGGTTTAGGGTTAAGGTAATGGTAAGGGTTAGGGTTAGGGTTAGGGTTAAGGTTAGGGTTAGTGTTAGGGTAAGTGTAAGGGTTAGGTTAGGGTTAGGGTTAGGGTAAGTGTTAGGGTTAGGGTTAGGGTTAAGTTTAGAGTTAGGGTTACTGTTAGGGTTAGGGTAACGGTAAGGGTTAGAGTTAAGGTTAGGGTTAGGATTAGGTTTAGGGTTAGGATAAGGGTAAGGGCTAGGGTTAGGTTTAGGGTTAGGTTAGGGTAAGGGTAACGGTTAGGTTTACGGTTAAGCTTAGGTTTAGGGTTAGGGTTAGGGTCAGGGAAATTATAAGAGTTAGGGTTAAGGTTAGGTTTAGGGTTAGGGGTAGTGTTAAGGTTAGGGTTAGGGTTAGGGTAAGGGTTAGGTTTAGCATTAGGGTTAGGTTTAGGGTTAGGGTTAGGGTTACGGTTAGGTTAAAGTTAAGGTTTAGGGTTAGGTTTATGGTTAGGGTTAGGTTTAGGGTAAGGGTTAGGGTTAGGGTTAGGATTAGGGTTAGAATTAGGTTTAGGGTTAGGGTAAGGATAAGGGGTAGGTTTAGGATTAGGGTTACGGTTAGGTTAAGGGTTAGTGTTAGGGGTTAGCGTTAGGGTTAGGGTTAGGGTAAGGGTTAGGTTTAGGGTTAGGTTAAGGGTTAGGGTTAGGGTTAGGTTTAGGGTTAGGGTTAGGGTAAGGGTTAGGGTTAGTGTTAGGGTTATTGTTAGTGTTAGGTTTAGGGTAGGGTTACGGTAAGGGCAATTGTGAGGGTTAGAGTTAGGGTTATGGTTAGGATTAGGGTTAGAGTTAGGTTTAGGGTTAGGGTAAGGGTAAGGGTTAGGGTAGAATTAGGGTTAGGGTTACGTTAATGGTTAGGGTTAGGGTTTAGGTTTAGGGTTAGGGTTAGGGTAAGGTTTAGGGTTAGGGTTAGGGTTAGGGTAAGTGCAATTGTTAGGGTTAGGGTTAGGGTAAGGGTTAGGGTTAGTGTTAGGGTTAGGGTTAGTGTTAGGTTTAGGGTAGGGTTACGGTAAGGGCAATTGTGAGGGTTAGAGTTAGGGTTATGGTTAGGGTTAGGGTTAGAGTTAGGTTTAGGGTTAGGGTAAGGGTAAAGGTTAGGGTAGAATTAGGGTTAGGGTTACGTTAAGGGTTAGGGTTAGGGTTTAGGTTTAGGGTTAGGGTTAGGGTAAGGGTTAGAGTTAGGGTTAGGGTTAGGGTAAGGGTTAGGTTTCGGGTTAGGATTAGGGTAAGGGTTAGGTTTAGGGTTAGGGTTAGGGTAAGTGTAAGGGTTAGGGTTAGGTTAGGATTAGGGTAAGGGTTAAGGTTTAGGGTTAGGGTAAGGGTAATTGTTAGGGTTAGGGTTCGCTTTAGAGTTAGGTTTAGGGTAAGTGTAAGGGTTAGGGTTAGGGTTAGGGTTAGGTTTAGGGTTGGGGTTAAGGTTAGGGTTACGGTTAGGATAAGGGTAAGGGTTAGGGTTAGGGTTAGGGTTAGGGTTAGGGTTCAGGTAAGAGTAAGGGTTAGAGTTAGGGATAGGGTTAGGTTTAGGGTAAGGGTTAGGGTTAGGGTTAGGGTTAGGATTAGGGTTCGGTTTAGGGTAAGGGTTAGGGTTAGGTTTAGGGTTAGGTTTAGGTTTAGGGTTAGGGTTAGGGTGAGGGTAAGTGTAAGGGTTAGGGTTAGGGTTAGGGTTAGGGAAAGGGTTAGGGTTAGGGTTCTGGTTATGGTTAGGTTTAGGATTACGGTTACGGTTAGGGTAAGGGTATGTGTTAGGGTTAGTGTTAGGGTTAGGGTTAGGGTTAGCGTTAGGGTAAGGGTAAGGGTTAGGGTTAGGGTTAGGGTTAAGGTAAGGGTAAGGGTTAGGGTTAGGGTTAGGTTTAGGGTAAGGGTTAGGGTTAGGTTTAGGGTAAGTGTAAGGTTTAGGTTTAATTTTAGGGTTAGGATTAGTGTTAGGGTAAGGGTAAGGGTTAGGGTTAGGGTTAGGGTTAGGGTTAGGTTTAGGTTTCAGGTTAGGGTTAGGGTAAGGGTTAGGGTTAGGGTTAGGGTTAGGGTAGGGGTTAGGGTAAGGGTAAGTGTTAGGGTTAGGGTAGAATAAGTGTAAGTGTTAGGGTTAAGGTTAAGGGTTAGGGTTAGGGTTAGGGTTAGGTTTAGG
>JANJXV010000682.1:85000-102500 GCA_024803745.1 Megascapheus bottae | reverse complement strand
GTTTAGGGTTAGGATTAGGTTTAGGTTTGGGGTTAAGGTTAGGGTTATGGTTAGGGTAAGTGCACGGGTTACGGTTAGGTTTTGGGTAAGGGTTAGGGTTAGGGTTAGGGTTAGGGTTAGTGTTAGGTTTAGGTTAGGTTTAGGGTAAGGGTAAGGGTTAGGGATAGGGTTAGGGTTAGGGTTAAGGTTAGGGTTAGGTTTAGGATTAGGGTTAGTTTTAGGGTTAGGGTTACGGTAAGGGTAAGGGTTAGGGTTAGGTTTAGGGTTAGGGTTCAGGTTAGGTTTAGGGTTAGGGTTAGGATAAGGGTTATGTTTAGGGTTAGGGTAAGTGTTATGTTAGGGTCAGGGTTAGAGTTAGGATTAGGTTTAAGTTATGGTAAGGGTTATGGTTAGAGTTAGGGTTAGGGTTAGAGTTAGGGTAAGGTTAATGGTTAGGGTTAGGGTTGAGGTAAGGGTAAGGGTTAGGGTTAGTGTTAGGGTTATGGTTAGGTTTAGGGTTAGGGTTAGATTTAGTGTAAGGGTAAGTTTTAGAGTTAGGATTGGGGTTAGGTTTAAGTTTAGGGTTAGGGTAAGAGTAAGGTTTAGGGTTAGTTTACTGTTATGTTTTGGATTAGGGTAAGGGTTATTATTAGAGTTAGGGTTTGAGTAAGGGTTAGGGTTATGGTTAGGGTTAGGGTTAGGGTAGGGGTAAGTGTTAGGGTTAGGGTTAGTGTTAGGTTTAGGGTTAGGATAAGGGTAAGTGTTAGGTTTAGGGTTAGGTTTAGGGTTAGGTTTATGTTAAGGGTTAGGGTTAGGTTTAGTATAAGTGTAAGTTTTAGGGTTAGGGTTAGGGTTAGGGTTAGGGTAAGGGAAAGGGCCAGGGTTAGGGTTAGCGTTAGGTTTAGGTTTAGGGTAAGGGTAAGGGTTAGGGTTAGGGTTAGGGTAAGGGTTAGGGTTAGGGTTAGGGTTAGGGTAGGGGTTATTGTAAGGGTAAGTGTTAGGGTTAGGGTTAGGGTTAGGATAAGTGTAAGGGTTAGGGTGAGGGTTAGGGTTAGTGTTAGGGGTTAGGGTTAGTGTTAGGATTAGGTATAGGGTGAGGGTTAGGGTTAGGGTTAGGGTTAGGGTTAGCGTTAGGTTTAGGTTTAGGGTAAGGGTAAGGGTTAGGGTTAGGGTTAGGGTAAGGGTTAGGGTTAGGGTTAGGGTTAGTGTAGGGTTTATTTTAAGGGTAAGTGTTAGGGTTAGGGTTAGGGTTAGGATAAGTGTAAGGGTTAGGGTTAGGGTTAGGGTTAGTGTTAGGGGTTAGGGTTAGGGTTAGTGTTAGTATTAGGTATAGGGTGAGGGTTAGGGTTAGGGTTAGGGTTAGGGTTAGCGTTAGGTTTAGGTTTAGGGTAAGGGTAAGTGTTAGGGTTAGGGTTAGGGTAAGGGTTAGGGTTAGGGTTAGGGTTAGGGTAGGGGTTATTGTAAGGGTAAGTGTTAGGGTTGGGTTAGGGTTAGGATAAGTGTAAGGGTTAGGGTTAGGGTTAGTGTTAGGGGTTAGGGTTAGGGTTAGGGTTAGTGTTAGGATTAGGTATAGGGTGAGGGTTAGGGTTAGGGTTAGGGTTAGGGTAAGAGTAAGTGTTAGGGTTAAAGTTAAGGTTAGAGTTAGGATTATGATTAGAGTTAGGGTGAGGGTAAGGGTTAAGTTTAGGTTTAGGTTTAGGGTTAGGGTAAGGGTAAGTGTAAGTGTTAGGGTTAGGATTAGGGTTAGTGTTAGGATAAGGGTAAAGGTTAGTATTAGGGTTAGGGTTAGGGTTCGGGGTTAGGTTAGGGTTAGGGTTAGAGTTAGGTTTAGTGTTAGGGTTAGGGTAAGGGTAAGGGTTAGGTTTAGGGTTACAGTTAGTGTGAGGTTTAGGGTTAGGGTTAGGGTAAGGGTAAGGGTTAGGGATAGTGTTAAGGTTAGGGTTAATGTTAGGAGTAGGTTTAGGGTTAGGGTTAGGGTTAGGGTAAGGGTTAGAGTTAGTGTTAGGGTTAGGTTTAGTGTTGGGGTTAAGGTTAGGTTTAGGGTTAGGGTAAGGGTAAGGGTTAGGGTTAGGGTTAGGGTAAGGGTTAGGGTTATGGTTAGAGTAAGGGTTACGTTTAGTGTTACGGTTAGGGTTAGTTTAGGGTTAGGGTAACACCATGTGTTAGGGTTTGGGTAAGGGTTAAGGTCAGGGTTATGGTTAGCGTTAGGGTAAGGGTAAGGGTTAGGGTTAGTGTTAGGTTTAAGGTCAGGGTAAGGGTTAGGGTTAGGTCTAGGGTTATGGTTAGGGTAAGGTTTAGGGTAAGGTTTAGGATAAAGGTAAGTTTTAGGGTTAGGGTTAGGGTAAGGGTAAGGGTTAGGGTTGGGTTAGAGTTAAGGTTAGGTTTAGGATTAGGGTAAGGGTAAGGGTTAGGGTTACGGTTAGGGTAAGGGTTAAGGTTAGGTTTAGGTTTAGGGTTAGGGTAAGGGTAAGTGTTAGTTTTAGGGTTAGGATTAGGGTTAGTGTTAGGATAAGGTTAAGGGTTAGTATTAGGGTTAGGGTTAGGGTTAGGGTTCGGGGTTAGGTTAAGGTTAGGGTTAGTGTTAGGTTTAGTGTTAGGGTTTGGATAAGGGTAAGGGTTAGGTTAGGATTAGAGTTAGTTTGAGGTTTAGTGTTAGGGTTAGGTTAAGGGTAATGGTTAGGGATAGGGTTAGGGTTAGGGGTAGGTTTAGGTTTAGGTTTTGGGTAAGGGTAAGGTTTAGGGTTAGGGTTAGGGTTAGGTTAGGGTTAAAGTTAGGGTTAGGGTTAGGGTAAGGGTTAGGGTTAGGGTTAGGATTAAGGTTAGGGTTAGGGTTAGGGTTTTAGTTAGGGTTATGTTTAGGGTAAGGGTTAGGGTTAGGTTTAGTGCAAGGTTAAGGTTTATGGTTAGGTTTGGGGTTTGGTTAGGGTTAGGGTAAGGGTAAGGTTTATGTTTAGGGTTAGGTTATATTTAGTATTAGGGTAAGGGTAAGAGTTTGGGTTAGAGTTAGGGTTAGGGTAAGGGTTAGGGTTATGGTTAGGATTAGGGTTAGGGTAAGGGTAAGTGTTAGGGTTAGGGTTAGGGTTAGGGTAAGTGTAAGGGTTAGGCTTAGGGTTAGGTTGAGGGTAACGGTTAGGGTTAGGTTTAAGGTAAGGATAAGTTTTAGGGTTAGGGTTAGGGTTAGGTTTAGGGTAAGGGAAATGGTTAGGGTTAGGGTTAGGGTTAGGTTTAGGTTTAGGGTAAAGGTTAGGGTTAGGGTTAGGGTGAGGGTTAGGGTTAGGGTAAGGGTAGGGGTTAGGGTAAGAGTAAGTGTTAGGGTTAGGGTTAGTGTTAGGGTGAGTGTAATGGTTAGGGTTAGGGTTAGGGTTAGGGGTTAATGTTAGGGTTAGTGTTAGGGTTAGATATAGGGTTAGTGTTAGGGTAAGGGTAAGGGTTAGGGTTAGGGTTAGGGTTAGTTTTAGGTTTAGATTTAGGGTTTGGGTTAGGTTTAGGGTTAGGGTTAGGGTAAGGATTAGGGTTAGGGTTAGGGTTAGTGTTAGGTTTAAGGTTAGGGTTACGGTTAGCGTTAGTTTTAGGGTTAGAGTTAGGTTAAGGGTAAGGTTTAGGGTTAGGTTTAGGTTTTGGTTTAGGGTTAGGTTTAGGGTAAAGTTAAGGGTGAGGGTTAGGGTTAGTGTTAGGGTTAAGGTTAGGTTTAGGGTTAGGGTTAGGGTTAGTTTTATGGTTAGGTTTAGGCTAAGGGTAAGTGTTAAGTTTAGGGTTAGGGTTAGCTAAAGGGTAAGGGTTAGGGTTAGGTTTAGGGTTAGGGTTAGGTTTAGGGTAAGGTTAGGGTTAGGGTTAGCATGAAGGTTATTGTTAGGGTTAGGGTAGGGGTAAGAGTTTGGGTTTGACTTAGGGTTTAGGTAAGGGTTAGGTTTAGGGTTAGGGTAAGTGTAAGGTTTAGGGTTTGGGTTAGGGCCAGGGTTATTGTTAGGGTAATGGTTAGGGTTAGTGTTAGGGTTAGGGTTAGGTTTAAGGTTAGGGTTACGGTTAGGGTAAGGGTAAGTGTTAGGGTTAAGGTTATGGTTAGAGTTAGGATTATGGTTAGGGCTAGGGTTAGGGTAAGGGTTACGGTTAGGTTTAGCGTTAGGGTTAGGGTAAGGGTAAGGTTTAGGTTTACGGTTTGGGTTAGGTTTAGGGTTAGGGTTATGGTTAGGGTTAGGGTAAGGATAAGGGTTGGGTTAAGGTTAGGGTTATGGTTAGCGTTAGGGTTAAGTTTTGGGTTAGGGTTAGGTTAAAGGTAAGGGTTAGGATTAGGTTTAGGGTTAGGGTAAGGGTAAGTTTAAGGGTTGGGGTTAGGGTTAGGTTTAGGGTTAGGGTTAGGGTTAGGGTAAGGTTTAATGTTAGGGTTAGGGTTAGGATTAGGGTAACGGTTAGGGTTAGGGTTAGGGTAAGGGTTAGGGTTAGGGTTAAGATAAGGGTAAGGGAAAGGGTTAGGTTAGGGTTATGGTTAGGGTAAGGTTTAGGGTTAGGTTTAGGGTAAGGGTAAGGTTTAGGGTTAGGGTTAGGGTTAAGGTTAGGGTTAGGTTTAGGATTAGGGTAAGGGTAAGGGTTCGGGTTCGGGTTAGGTTTAGTGTAAGGGTTAGGGTTAGGGTTAGGTTTAGGGTTAGGGTAAGGGTAAGTGTTAGGGTTAGGTTTAGGGTTAGTAGTAGGATAAGGGTAAGGGATAGGGTTAGGTTTAGGGTTAGGGTTAGGGTTCGGGGTTAGGTTTAGGGTTAGGGTTAGTGTTAGTTTTATGGTTATGGTTAGGGTAATTGTAAGGGTTAGGGATAGGGTTAGGGTTAGGGTTAAGTTTAGGGTTAGGGTTAGGGTTAGGGTTAGGGTAAGGGAAAGGGTTAGGGTTAGGGTTAGGGTTAGGTTTAGGTTTAGGGTAAGGGTAAGGGTTAGGGTTAGGTTTAGGGTTAGTAGTAGGATAAGGGTAAGGGATAGGGTTAGGTTTAGGGTTAGGGTTAGGGTTCGGGGTTAGGTTTAGGGTTAGGGTTAGTGTTAGTTTTATGGTTATGGTTAGGGTAATTGTAAGGGTTAGGGATAGGGTTAGGGTTAGGGTTAAGTTTAGGGTTAGGGTTAGGGTTAGGGTTAGGGTAAGGGAAAGGGTTAGGGTTAGGGTTAGGGTTAGGTTTAGGTTTAGGGTAAGGGTAAGGGTTAGGGTTAGGGTTAGGGTGAGGTTTAGGGTTAGGGTTAGGGCAGGGGTTAGGGTAAGAATAAGTTTTAGGGTTAGGGTTAGTGTTAGGATAAGTTTAATGGTTAGGGTTAGGGTTAGGGTTAGGGGATAATGTTAGGGTTAGTGTTAGGGTTAGATATAGGGTTAGTGTTAGGATAAGGGTAAGGGTTAGGGTTAGGGTTAGGGGTAGGGTTAATTTTAAGTTTAGAGTTAGGGTTAGGGTTAGGTTTAGGGTTAGGGTAAGGGTAAGGTTTATGGTTAGGGTTAGGTTTTGGTTTAGGGATAGGGTTAGGGTTAGTGTAAGGGTAAGGGTTTGGTTTAGGGTTAGTGTTAGGTTTAAGGTTATGGTTAGGGTTAGGGTTAGCGTTAGTTTTAGGGTTAGGGTTAGTGTAAGGGTAAGGTTTAGGGTTGGCGTTAGGTTTTGGTTTTGGGTTAGGTTTAGGGTAAGGTTAAGGGTTAGGGTTAGGGTTAGTGTTAGGGTTAAGGTTAGGTTTAGGGTTAGGGTTAGGATTAGGTTTAGGGTTAGGGTTAGGCTAAGTGTAAGTGTTAAGTTTAGGGTTAGGACTAGGGAAAGGGTAAGGGTTAGGGTTACGTTTAGGGTTAGTGTTAGGGTTAGGGTAAGGTTAGGGTTAGGGTTAGCATTAAGGTTATGGTTAGGGTTAGGGTAGGGGTAAGAGTTTGGGTTAGAGTTTGGGTTTAGGTAAGGGTTAGGGTTAGGGTTAGGGTAAGGGAAGGGTTAGGGTTAGGGTTAGGGCCAGGGTTATTGTTAGGGTAATGGTTAGGGTTAGTGTTAGGGTTAGGGTTAGGTTTAGGGTTAGGGTTACGGTTAGGGGAAGGGTAAGTGTTAGGGTTAAGTTTAGGGTTAGAGTTAGGATTATGGTTAGGTTTAGGGTCACGGTAAGGGTTACGGTTAGGATTACGGTTAGGGTTAGGGTAAAGGTAAGGGTTAGGTTTAGTGTTTGGGTTAGGTTTAGGGTTAGGGTTATGGTTAGGGTTAGGGTAAGGATAAGGGTTGGGTTAAGGTTAGGGTTAGTATTAGGGTTAGGATTAAGGTTTGGGTTAGAGTTAGGGTAAGGGTAAGGGTTAGGATTAGGTTTAGGGTTAGGGTCAGGGTAAGGGTAAATTTAAGGGTTAGGGTTAGGTTTAGGGTTAGGGTTAGGGTAAGGTTTAGGGTTAAGGTTATGGTTAGGGTTAGGGTAAGGGTTAGGGTTAGGGTTAGGGTAAGGGTTAGGGTTAGGTTTAAGATAAGGTTAAGGTTAAGGTTTAGGGTTAGGGTTAGGGTTAGGGTAAGGGTAAGGGTAAGGGTAAGGGTTAGGGTTTGGGTTAGGGTTAGGGTTAGGGTTAGGGTTAGGGTTAGGGTAGGGGTTAGGGTAACAGTAAGTGTTAGGGTTAGGGTTAGTGTTAGGATAACTGTAATGGTTATGGTTAGGGTTAGGGTTAGGAGTTAATGTTAGGGTTAGTGTTAGGGTTAGATATTGGGTTAGTGTTAGGGTAAGGGTAAGGGTTAGGGTTAGGGTTAGGGTTAGGGTTAGGGTTAATTTTAGGTTTAGAGTTAGGGTTAGGGTTAGATTTAGGGTTAGTGTTAGGGTAAGGGTAAGGTTTAGGGTTAGGGTTAGGTTTTGGTTTAGGGTTAGGGTTAGGGTTAGTGTAAGGGTAAGGGTTTGGGTTAGGGTTAGTGTTAGGTTTAAGGTTAGGGTTAGGGTTAGGGTTAGCGTTAGTTTTAGGGTTAGGGTTAGGGTAAGGGTAAGGTTTAGGGTTAGGGTTAGGTTTAGGATAAGTGTAAGGGTTAGGGTTAGGGTTAAGTTTAGTTTTAGGGGTTAGGGTTAGTGTTAGGGTTAAGTTTGGGGTTAGGGTTATAAGGGTATGGGTAATGGTTAGGGTTAGTGTTAGGGTTAGTGTTAGGTGTAGGGTTGGGGTTAGGGTTAGGTTTAGGGTTAGGGTTAGGGTTAGGGTTAGGTTTAGGGTTAGGTTTAGGGTAAGGGTAAGGGTTAGGGTTAGGGTTAGTGTTAGGGTTAAGGTTAGGGTTAGGGTAATTGAAAGAGTTTGGGTTAGAGTTTGGGTTTGGGTAAGGTTAGGGGTAAGGTTAGGGTTAGGGTTAGGGTAAGGGTAAGGGTTAAGGTTAGGGTTAGGGCCAGGATTATTGTTAGGGTAAGGGTTAGGGTTAGTGTTAGGGTTAGGTTTAGGGTTAGGGTTAGGGTTAGGCTTTGGGTTAGGGTAACGGTAAGGGTTAGGGGTAAGTTTAGGGTTAGAGTTATGATTATGGTTAGAGTTAGGGTCAGGGTAAGGGTTAAGGTTAGTTTCAGGTTGAGGGTTAGGGTAAGGGTAAGGGTTAGGTTTAGGGTTAGGTTTAGGTTTAGGGTTAGGGTTATGGTTAGAGTTAGGGTAAGGATAAGGGTTAGGGTTAAGTTTAGGGTTAGGGTTAGGGTTAGGTTTAAGGTTAGGTTTAGGGTTAGGGTAAGGGTAAGGGTTAGGGTTAGGTTTAGGGTTACGGTTAGGGTAAGGGTAAGGGTTAGGGTTAAGGTTAGGTTTAGGGTTAGGTTTAGGGTAAGGGTAAGGGTTAGGGATAGGGTTAGGGTTAGGGTTAAGGTTAGGGTTAGTGTTAGGGTTGGGATTAGGGTTAGGTTTATGGTTAGGGTTAGGGTAAGGATAAGGGTTAGGTTTATTTTTAGGGTTAAGTTTAGGGTTAGGATTAGCGTTAGGGTAAGGGTTAGGGTTAGGGTTAGGGTAACTGTTACGGTTAGGGTTAGGGTTAGGTTTGAGTTAGGGTTAGGATTAGGGTAAGGGTAAGCGGTAGGTTCAGTGTTAGGGTTAAGATTAGGGTTAGGGTTAGCGTTAGGGTAAGGGTAAGGTTTAGGGTTAGGGTTAAGGTAAGGTTAAGGGTTAGGGTTAGTGTTAGGGTTATGGTTAGTGTAAGGGTTAGGGTTAGGTTTAGTGTAAGGGTAATTTTTAGGGTTAGGTTTGGGGTTAGGGTTAGGGTTAGGGTAAAGGTAAGGGTTAGGGTTAGGGTTAGGTTTATGTTTAGGATTAGGGTAAGTGTAAGGGTTAGGGTTAGAGTTAGGGTTAGTGTAAGGGTTAGGGTTGTAGTTAGGGTTAGGATTAGGGTAAGGGTAAGTGTGAGGGTTAGGGTTAGGGTTAGGGATAGGGTTAGGTTTATGGTTAGGATTAGGGTAATGGTAAGGGTAAGGGTTAAGGTTAGGGTTAGAGTTAGGTTAGGGTTAGGATTAGGGTAAGAGTTAGGGTTAGGGTTAGGTTAAGGGTAAGGTTTAGGGTTAGGGTTAGGGATAGGTTTGGGGTTAGCGTTAGGGTTAGGGCAAGGGTATGTTTTAGGGTTAGGTTTAGGTTTAGGGTTAGGGTTCGGGTTAGCATTAGGGTAAGGGTAAGGGTTAGGGTTAGGGTTAGGGTTAAGGTAAGGTCAGGGTTAGGGTTAGGGTTAGTGTTAGGGTTAGGTTTAGGGTAAGGTTTAGGGTTAGGTTTAGGGTAAGGGTAAGGTTTAGGGATAGGTTTAGGGTTAGGGTAAGGGTAAGGTTTAAGGTTAGGTTTAGAGTTAGGGTTAGGTTTAGGGTTACGGTTAGGTTTAGGGTTAGGGTTAGGGTTAGGGTATGGGTAAGGGTTATGGTTAGGGTAAGGGTTAGGGTTAGGTTTAGGGTTAGGGTTAGGGTTAGGGTAAGGGTAAGGGTTATGGTTAGGGTAAGGGTTAGGGTTAGGGTTAAGGTTAGGGTTAGGGTTAGGGTAAGGGTAAGGGTTAGGGTTAGGTTTAGGGTTAGGGTTAGGGTAAGGGCAAGGGTTAAGTTTACGTTTAGTGTTAGTTTTAGGGTTAGGGTTAGGGATAGGGTTAGGGTAAGGGTATATGTTAGGGTTAGGTTTAGGGTTAGGGTAAGGTTTAGCGTTAGGGTAAGGGTAAGGTTTAGGGTTAAGTTTAGGGTAAGGGTAAGGGTAAGGTTTAGAGTTAGCGATAGGGTAAGGGTAAGGTTAGGGTTAGGGTTAGGGTTAAATTTACGTTTAGGGCTAGGGTTAGGGTTCGGGTTAGGGTTAGGTTTAGGGTTAGGGTTAGGTAAGGGTAATGTTTAGGGTTAGGTTTAGGGTTAGGGTTAACATTAGGGTTAGTGTTAGAGTAAGGGTGATGGTTACAGTTAGGGTTAGGGTAAGGGTTAGGGTTACGGTTAGGGTTAGGGTAAGGGTTAGGGTTAGGATTAGGGCTAGGATAAGTGTTAGGATTAGGGTTAGGGTTAGGTTTAGGGTTAGGGTTAGGGAAAGGGTTAGGGTTAGGGTTAGGGTTAGGGTTAGGGTAAGGGTAAGTGTTAGGGTTATGGTTAGGGTTAGGGTTAGGTTTAGGGTTAGGGTAAGGTAAGGTTTATGGTTAAGGTTATGGTTAGGTTTAGGGTTAGTTTTAGGGTAAGGGTAAATGTTAGGTTTAGAGTTAGTGTTAGGGTTAAGGTTAGGGTTAGGGTTAGGGTTAGGGTTTGGGTTAGGGTTAGGATTAGGATTAGGGTTAGGGTAAGGGTAAGTGTTATTTTTAGGGTTAGGGTTAGTGAAAGGGTAAGGGTTAGGGTTAGGGTTAGGGTTAGGTTAAGGATTAGGGTTAGGGTTAGGGTTAGGGTGAGGGTAAGGGTTTGGGTTAGAGTTTGGGTTAGGGTAAGTGTAAGGTTTAGGTTTAGGGTTAGGGGTAAAGTTAGGGTTAGGGTTAGGGTAATGGTAAGGTTTAGGGTTAAGGTTAGGGCCAGGGTTATAGTTAGGTTAAGGGTTAGGGTTAGGGTTAGGTTTAGGTTTAGGGTTAGGTTTAGGGTTAGGGTAAGGGTAATGGATAATGTTAAGGTTAGGGTTAGAGTTAGGATTAGTTAGGGTTAGGGTTAGGGTTAGGGTTAGCGTAAGGTTTACGTTTAGTGTTAGGGTTAGGGTTAGGGTTAGGGTTAGGGTTAGGGTAAGGTTTACGTTTAGGGTTAGGGTTAGATTTAGGGTTAGGGTTAGGGTTAGGGTAAGGAGAAGGGTTAGGGTTAAGGTTAGGGTTAGGGTTAGGGTTAGGGTTAGGGTAAAGGTTAGGATTAGGGTTAGGGTAAGGGTAAGGGTTAGGGATAGGTTTAGGGTTACGGTTACGGTTAGGGTAAGGGTAAGTGTTAGGGTTAAGGTTAGGGTTAGAGTTAGGATTATGGTTAGGTTTAGGGTCAGGGTAAGGGTCACGGTTAGGTTTAGGGTTAGGGTTAGGGTAAGGGTTAGGGTTAGGATTAAGGTTAGAGTTAGGGTTAGCCTTTGGGTAAGTTATGGGTTAGCGTTATGGTTAAGGTAAGGGTAAGGGTTAGGGTTATATTTAGGGTTATGGTTAGGGTAAGGGTTAGGTTTAGGTTTAGTGTAAGGTTAAGGTTATGGTTAGGTTTGGGGTTAGGGTTATGGTTAGGGTAAGGGTAAGGTTTAGGTTTAGGGTTAGGGTTATGTTTAGTATTAGGGTAAGGGTAAGGGTTAGGGTTAGAGTTAGGGTTAGGGTAAGGGTTAGGGTTATGGTTAGGGTTAGGGTTACTGTAAGGGTAAGTGTTAGGGTTAGGGTTAGGGTTAGGGTTAGGGTTAGGGTAAGGTTAAGAGTAAGGGTTAGGCTTAGGGTTAGGTTTAGGGTAACGGTTACGGTTAGGTTTAGGGTAAGTGTAAGTTTTAGGGTAAGAGTTAGGGTTAGGGTTAGGTTTAGGGTAACAGAAAGGGTTAGGTTTAGGTTTAGGTTTAGGGTAAGGGTAAGGGTTAGGGTTAGGGTTAGGGTTAGGGTTAGGGTAGGGCTTAGGGTAAGAGTAAGTGTTAGGGTTAGGGTTAGGGTTAGGATAAGTGTAATGGTTAGGGTTAGGGTTAGGGATAGGGTTAGCGTTAGTTTTAAGGTTATGGTTAGGGTAAGGGTTAGGTTTAGGGTTAGGGTTAGGTTTTGGTTTAGGGTTAGGTTTAGGGTAAGGTTAAGGGTTAGGGATAGGGTTAGTGTTAGGGTTAAGGTTCGGTTTAGGGTTAGGGTTAGGTTTAGTTTTAGGGTTAGTGTTAGGGTTACGGTTAGGGTTAGGGTTAGGGTTAGGGTAAGGGTAAGGTTTAGGGTTAGGGTTAGGTTTTGGTTTAGAGTTAGGGTTAGGGTTAGGGTAAGGGTAAGGGTTTGGGTTAGGGTTAGTGTTAGGTTTAAGGTTAGGGTTAGGGTTAGGGTTAGCGTTAGTTTTAGGGTTAGGGTTAGGATAAGGGTTAGGTTTAGGTTTACGGTTAGGTTTTGGTTTAGTGTTAGGTTTAGGGTAAGTTTAAGGGTTAGGGTTAGGGTTAGTGTTAGGGTTATTGTTAGGGTAAAGGTTAGGGTTAGTGTTAGGGTTAGGTTTAGGTTTAGGGTTAGGGTTACGTTTAGGATAAGGGTAAGTGTTAGGGTTAAGGTTAGGGTTAGAGTTAGGATTATGGTTAGGTTTAGGGTCAGGGTAAGGGTTACGGTTAGGTTTAGGGTTAGGGTTAGGGTAAGGGTTAGGGTTAGGATTAAGGTTAGAGTTAGGGTTAGCCTTTGGGTAAGTTATGGGTTAGCGTTAGGGTTAAGGTAAGGGTAAGGGTTAGGGTTATATTTAGGGTTATGGTTAGGGTAAGGGTTAGGTTTAGGTTTAGTGTAAGGTTAAGGTTATGGTTAGGTTTGGGGTTAGGGTTATGGTTAGGGTAAGGGTAAGGTTTAGGTTTAGGGTTAGGGTTATGTTTAGTATTAGGGTAAGGGTAAGGGTTAGGGTTAGAGTTAGGGTTAGGGTAAGGGTTAGGGTTATGGTTAGGGTTAGGGTTACTGTAAGGGTAAGTGTTAGGGTTAGGGTTAGGGTTAGGGTTAGGGTTAGGGTAAGGTTAAGAGTAAGGGTTAGGCTTAGGGTTAGGTTTAGGGTAACGGTTAGGGTTAGGTTTAGGGTAAGTGTAAGTTTTAGGGTTAGAGTTAGGGTTAGGGTTAGGTTTAGGGTAAGGGAAAGGGTTAGGGTTAGGTTTAGGTTTAGGGTAAGGGTAAGGGTTAGGGTTAGGGTTAGGGTTAGGGTTATGGTTAGGGTGAGGATTAGGGTTAGGGTTAGGTTTAGGGTTAGGGTAAGAGTAAGTGTTAGGGTTAGGGTTAGGGTTAGGATAAGTGTAATGATTAGGGTTAGGGTTAGGGTTAGGGATTAGTGTTAGGGTTAGTGTTAGGGTTAGATATAGGGTTAGGGTTAGGGTAAGGGTAAGGTTCAGGTTTAAGGTTAGGGTTAGGGTTAGTTTTAAGTTTAGAGTTAGGTTTATAGTTAGGTTTAGGGTTAGGGTTAGGGTAAGGGTAAGGTTTAGGGTTAGGGTTAGGTTTTGGTTTAGAGTTAGGGTTAGGGTTAGGGTAAGGGTTAGGGTTAGGGTTAGGGTTAGGGTTAGGGTTAGGGTTAGGGTTAGGGTTAGTGTTAGGTTTAATGTTAGGGTTAGGGTTAGGGTTAGCGTTAGTTTTAGATTTAGGGTTAGGGTAAGGGTTAGGTTTAGGGTTACGGTTAGGTTTTGTTTTAGGGTTAGGTTTAGGGTAAGGTTAAGGGTTAGGTTTAGGGTTAGTGTTAGGGTTAAGGTTCGGTTTAGGGTTAGGTTTAGGGTTAGTTTTAGGGTAGGCTTAGGGTTAGGGTTAGGGTTAGGGTAAGGTTAGGGTTAGGGTTAGCATTAAGGTTATGGTTGGGGTTACGGTAAGGGTAACAGTTTGGGTTAGAGTTTGGGTTTAGGTAAGGGTTAGGGTTAGGGTAAGGGTAAGGGTTAGGGTTAGGGTTAGGGCCAGGGTTATTGTTAGGGTAATGGTTTAGGGTTAGGGTTAGGGTTAGGGTTAGGGTTAGGGTAAGGGTAAGGTTTAGGGTTAGGGTTAGGTTTTGGTTTAGAGTTAGGGTTAGGGTTAGGGTAAGGGTAAGGGTTTGGGTTAGGGTTAGTGTTAGGTTTAAGGTTAGGGTTAGGGTTAGGGTTAGCGTTAGTTTTAGGGTTAGGGTTAGGATAAGGGTTAGGTGTAGGTTTACGGTTAGGTTTTGGTTTAGTGTTAGGTTTAGGGTAAGGTTAAGGGTTAGGGTTAGCGTTAGTTTTAGGGTTATGGTTAGGATAAGGGTTAGGTTTAGGTTTACGGTTAGGTTTTGGTTTAGTGTTAGGTTTAGGGTAAGGTTAAGGGTTAGGGTTAGGGTTAGTGTTAGGGTTATTGTTAGGGTAAAGGTTAGGGTTAGTGTTAGGGTTAGGTTTAGGTTTAGGGTTACGGTTACGGTTAGTGTAAGGGTAAGTGTTAGGGTTAAGGTTAGGGTTAGAGTTAGGATTATGGTTAGGTTTAGGGTCAGGGTAAGGGTTACGGTTAGGTTTAGGGTTAGGGTTAGGGTAAGGGTTAGGGTTAGGATTAAGGTTAGAGTTAGGGTTAGCCTTTGGGTAAGTTATGGATTAGCATTAGGGTTAAGGTAAGGGTAAGGGTTAGGGTTATATTTAGGGTTATGGTTAGGGTAAGGGTTAGGTTTAGGTTTAGTGTAAGGTTAAGGTTATGGTTAGGTTTGGGGTTAGGGTTATGGTTAGGGTAAGGGTAAGGTTTAGGTTTAGGGTTAGGGTTATGTTTAGTATTAGGGTAAGGGTAAGGGTTAGGGTTAGAGTTAGGGTTAGTGTAAGGGTTAGGGTTATGGTTAGGGTTAGGGTTACTGTAAGGGTAAGTGTTAGGGTTAGGGTTAGGGTTAGGGTAAGGTTAAGGGTAAGGGTTAGGCTTAGGGTTAGGTTTAGGGTAACGGTTAGGGTTAGGTTTAGGGTAAGTGTAAGTTTTAGGGTTAGAGTTAGGGTTAGGGTTAGGTTTAGGGTAAGGGAAAGGGTTAGGGTTAGGTTTAGGTTTAGGGTAAGGGTAAGGGTTAGGGTTAGGGTTAGGGTTAGGGTTATGGTTAGGGTGAGGATTAGGGTTAGGGTTAGGTTTAGGGTTAGGGTAAGAGTAAGTGTTAGGGTTAGGGTTAGGGTTAGGATAAGTGTAATGATTAGGGTTAGGGTTAGGGTTAGGGATTAGTGTTAGGGTTAGTGTTAGGGTTAGATATAGGGCTAGGGTTAGGGTAAGAGTAAGGGTCAGGTTTAGGGTTAGGGTTAGGGTTAGTTTTAGGTTTAGAGTTAGGTTTATAGTTAGGTTTAGGGTTAGGGTTAGGGTAAGGGTAAGGTTTAGGGTTAGGGTTAGGTTTGGTTTAGAGTTAGGTTTAGGGTTAGGGTAAGGGTAAGGGTTTGGGTTAGGGTTAGTGTTAGGTTTAAGGTTAGGGTTAGGGTTAGGGTTAGCGTTAGTTTTAGGGTTAGGGTTAGGGTAAGGGTTAGGTTTAGGGTTACGGTTAGGTTTTGGTTTAGGGTTAGGTTTAGGGTAAGGTTAAGGGTTAGGTTTAGGGTTAGTGTTAGGGTTAAGGTTCGGTTTAGGGTTAGGGTTAGGGTTAGTTTTAGGGTTAGGGTTAGGGTTAGGGTTAGGGATAGGGTTAGGGTAAGGTTAGGGTTAGGGTTAGCATTAAGGTTATGGTTAGGGTTACGGTAAGGGTAAGAGTTTGGGTTAGAGTTTGGGTTTAGGTAAGGGTTAGGGTTAGGGTAAGGGTAAGGGTTAGGGTTAGGGTTAGGGCCAGGGTTATTGTTAGGGTAATGGTTTAGGGTTAGTGTTAGGGTTAGGTTTAGGATTAGTGTTAGGGTTTCGGTTAGGGTAAGGGTAAGTGTTAGGGTTAAGGTTAGGGTTAGAGTTAGGATTATGGTTTAGGTTAGGGTCAGGGTAAGGGTTACGGTTAGATTTAGTGTTAGGGTTAGGGTAAGGGTAAGGATTAGGTTTAGGGTTAGGGTTATGGTTAGGGTTAGGGTAAGGTTAAGGTTGGGTTAAGGTTATGGTTAGCGTTAGGGTTAGGGTTAAGGTTTGGGTTAGGGTTAGGGTAAGAGTAAGGGTTAGGATTAGGTTTAGGGTTAGGGTTAGGGTAAGGGTAAGTTTACTGGTTAGTGTTAGGGTTAGGTTTAGGGTTAGGGTTAGGGTAAGTGTTAGGGTTAGGTTTGGGGTAAGGGTTAGGGTTAGGGTTAGGGTTAGGGTTATGTTTATTGTTACGGTTTAGGGATAGGGTTTGGGTTAGGGTAAGGGTAAGTGTTAGGGTTAGGGTTAGGGTTAAGTTTAGGGTTAGGTTTAGCGTTAGGGTAAGGGTAAGGGTTAGGGTTAGGGTTAGGGTTAAGATAAAGGTAAGGGTTAGGGTTAGGGTAAGGTTAGGGTTATGGTTAGGGTAAGGTTTAGGGTTTGGTTTAGGGGAAGGGTAAGGTTTGGCGTTAGGGTTAGGGTTAGGGTTAAGGTTAGGGTTCGGTTTAGGTTTAGAGTAAGGGTAAGTGTTCGGGTTCGGGTTAGGGTTAGGGTAAGGGTTAGGGTTAGGGTTAGTGTTAGGGTTATGGTTGGGGTAAGAGTTAGGGTTAGGTTTAGTGTAAGGGTAAGGTATAGGGTTAGGGTTGGGGTTAGGGTTAGGGTTAGGGTTAGGATAAGGGTAAGGGTTAGGGTTAGGGTTAGGGTTAGTTTTATGTTTAGGATTAGGGTAAGAGTAAGGGTTAGGGTTAGGGTTAAGTTTAGGGTTAGGTTTAGGGTTAGGGTTAGGTTTAGGGTTAGTGTTATGGTTAGGGTTAGGGTAAGTGTTAGGGTTAGGGTTAGTGTTAGGATAAGGTTAAAGTTTAGGGTTAGGTTTAGGGTTAGGGTTAGGGTTAGGGTTAGGGTTAGGGTGAGGGTTAGTTTTAGGTTTAGTGTAAGGGTTAGGGTTAGTGTTAGGTTTAGGTTTAGGGTTGGGGTTAAGGATAGGGTTACGGTTAGCGTTACGGTAAGGGTAAAGTTATGGTTAGGGTTAGGGTTAAGATAAGGGTGAGGGTTAGGGTTAGGGTTAGGGTTATGGTTAGGGTAAGGTTTAGGGTTAGGTTTAGGGTAAGGGTAAGGTTTAGGGTTAGGGTTAGTGTAAGGATTAGGGTTAGCGTTAGGGTAAGGGTAAGGATTAGGTTTAGGTTTAATGTAAGGGTAAGGGTTAGGGTTATTGTTAGGATTGTAGTTATGGTTAGGGTTAGAATTAGGTTTAGTGTAAGGGTAAGGTTTAGGGTTAGGATTGGGGTTAAGGTTAGGGTTAGGGTTAAGGTAAGGGTAAGGTTTAGGTTTAGGGTTACTGTTACGTTTAGGATTAGGGTAATTGTTAGGGTTAGGTTTTGTGTTAGGGTTAAGGTTAGGGTTAGGATAATGGTAAGAGTTTGGGTTAGAGTTTGGTTTTGGGTAAGGGTTAGGGTTAGGTTTAGGGGTAAGGTTAGGGTTAGGGTTAGGTTAAGGGTAAGGGTTAGGGTTAGGGTTAGAGTTAGGATAAGGGTAAGGGTTAGGGTTAGGATTAGGGTTAGGTTTAAGGTAAAGGTTAGGGTTAGGTTTAGGATAAGGGTAAGTTTTAGCGTTAGGGTTAGTGTTAGGTTTCGGTTTAGGGTAAGGTAAAGGGTTAGGGTTAGGTTTAGGGTTAGCTTTAGTTGTAGGGTAAGGGTAAGGGTTAGGGTTAGGGTTAGGGTAAGGGTAAGGGTTAGGGTGAAGGTTAGGGTTAGAGTTAGGATTATGGTTAGAGTTAGGGTCAGGGTAAGGGTTACGGTTAGGTTAGGTTTAGGGTTAGTTTAAGGGTTAGGTTTAGGGTTAGGGTTAGGTTAAGGGTTAGGGTTATGGTTAGGGTTAGGGTAAGGATAAGGGTTAGGGTTAAAGTTAGGGTTATGGTTAGGGTTAGGGTTAGGGTTAAGGTTAGGTTTAGGGTTAGGGTAAGGATAAGTTTTAGGGTTAGGTTTAGGGTTACGGTTAGGGTAAGGGTAAGGGTTAGGGTTAAGGTTATGTTTAGGGTTAGGGTTAGGGTAAGGGTAAGGGTTAGGGATAGGGTTAGGGTTAGGGTAAAGTTTAGCATTATGGTTAGGGTTAGAGTTAGGGTTAGGGTTAGGGTAAGGGTAAGGGTTAGGGTTAGGGTTAGGGTTAAGTTTAGGGTTAGGGTTAGGGTAAGGTTTAGGGTTAGGGTTAGGGGTAACGGTTAGGGTTAGGATTAGGGTTAGATTTAGGTTTAGAGTTAGGGTTGGGTTTAGGGTAAGGGTAAGGGGTAGGATTAGTTTTAGGGTTAAGGTTAGGGTTAGGGTTAGCGTTAGGTTAAGGGTAAGGGTTAGGATTATGGTTAATGTTAGGGTAAGGGTAAGTGTAAGTGTAAAGGTTAGGGTTAGTCTTAGGGTTATGGTTAGGGTAAGGGTTAGGGTTAGGCTTAGTGTAAGGGTAAGGTTTAGGGTTAGGGTTGGGGTTAGGGTTAGGGTTAGAATTAGGGTTAGGGCAAGGGTTAGGGTTGTAGTTAGGTTTAGGGTTAGGATAAGGGTAAGTGTAAGGGTTAGGGTTAGGGTTAGGGT
>JANJXV010000682.1:70000-82500 GCA_024803745.1 Megascapheus bottae | reverse complement strand
TGGTTAGAGTAAGGGTAAGGGTTAGGTTTAGGGTTTGGGTTAGGTTTAGGGTTAGGGTTATGGTTAGGGTTAGGGTAAGGATAAGGATTAGGGTTAAGGTTAGGGTTAGGGTTAGGGTTAGCGTTAGGGTTAAGGATTGTGTTTGGGTTAGGGTAAGTGTAAGTTAGGGTTAGGTTAAGGGTTAGGGTTAGAGTAAGTGTAAGGGTAAGGGTTAGGGTTAGGGTTAGGTTTAGGGTTAGGGTTAGGGTTAGGCTTTGGGTAAGGGTTAGGGTTAGGGTTAGGGTTAGGGTTACAGTTAGGGTTAGGGTTAGGGGTTAGGGTTAGTGTTAGGGTTAGGGTTTGGCGTTAGGGTAAGGGTAAGTGTTAGGGTTAGGGTCAGGTTTAGAGATAGAGTAGGGGTTAGGGTTAGTGTTAAGGTTAGGTTTAGGGTAAGGGTTAGGGTTAGGGTAAGGTTAGGGTTAGGGTTAGGTTAAGAGTTTGGGTTAGAGTTTGGGTTTGGGTAAGGGTTAGGGTTAGGGTTAGGGGAGAGGTTAGGGTTAGGGTTAGGGTAAGGGTAAGGGTTAGGGTTAGGTTTAGGCGCAGGGTTATTGTTAGGGTAAGGGTTAGGGTTAGTGTTAGAGTTAGGTTTAGGGTTAGGGTTAGTGTTAGGGTTAGGGTTAGGGTAAGGGTAAATGTTATTGTTAAGTTTAGGGTTACAATTAGGATTATGGTTACAGTTAGGGTCAGGGTAAGGGTTACGGTTAGGTTTAGGTTTAGGGTTAGGTTAAGGGTAAGGTTTAGGTTTAGGGTTAGGGTTATGGTTAGGGTTAGGGTAAGGATAAGGTTTTAGGGTTAAGTATAGGGTTAGGGTTAGGGTTAGGGTTAAGGTTAGGTTTAGGTTTAGGGTAAGGGTAAGGTTTAGGGTTAGGTGTAGGGTTACGGTTAGGGTAAGGGTAAGGGTTAGGGATAGGGTTAGGGTTAGGGTTAAGTTTAGGATTAGGGTTAGGTTTAGGGTTAGGTTTAGGTTTAGGGTTAGCGTAAGGGTAAGGGTTAGGGTTAGGGTTAGGGTTAAGTTTAGGGTTAGGTTAGGATTAGGGTAAGGATTAGGGTTAGCGTTAGGGTAACGGTTAGGGTTAGGGTTAGGTTTAGAGTTAGGGTTAGGTTTAGGGTAAGTGTAAGTTTTAGGGTTAGTGTTAGGGTTAAGGTTAGGGTTAGGGTTAGCGTTAGGGTAAGGGTAAGGGATAGGTTTAGGGTTAAGGTAAGGATAAGGGTAAGGGTAAGAGTTAGGGTTAGTGTTAGGGTTATGGTTAGGGTAAGGGTTAGGGTTAGGTTTAGTGTAAGGGGTACGGTTTAGGGTTAGGGTTAGGATTAGGGTTAGGGTTAGGGTTAGGGTTAGGTTTAGGATAACGGTAAGGATTAGGGTTAGGGTTAGGGTAAGGGTAAGGGTTAGGGTTAGAGTTAGGGTTAAGGTTAGGGTTAGGGTTAGCGTTAGGGTAATGGTAAGGTTTAGGGTTATGTTTAAGGTAAGGGTAAGGGTTAGGGTTAATGCTAGGGTTATGGTATATGGTTAGGGTTAGGGTTAGGTTTAGTGTAAGGGTAAGGTTTAGGGTTAGGATTGGGGTTAGGGTTAGGTTTAGGGTTAGTGTTAGGGTTAAGGTTAGGGTTAGGGTAAGGGTAAGTGTTTGGGTTAGAGTTTGGGTTTGGGTAAGGGTTAGGGTTAGGGTTAGGGGTAAGGTTAGGGCTAGAGGTAGGTTAAGGGTTAGGGTTAGGGTTAGGATGAGGGTATTGGTTAGGGTTAGGGTTAGGGTCAGGGTTAGGTTTAGGGTAAAGGTAAGGGTTAGGTTTAGTTTAGGGTAAGGGAAAGGGTGAGGGTTAGGGTTAGGGTTAGGTTTAGGGTTAGGTTTAGGTTTAGGGTAAGGGTAAGGGTTAGGGTTAGGGTTAGGCTTAGGGTAAGGGGGTAGGGGTTAGGCTTAGGGTTAGGGGTAGGGGTTAGGGTAAGGGAAAGTGTTAAGGTTAGGGTTACGGTTAGGATAAGAAGGGTTAGGGTTAGGGTAGGGTTAGTGTTCGGGGTTAGGGTTAGGGTTAGGTTTACGGTTAGGTTTAGGTTTGGGATTAGGGTTATGTTAGGGTAAGGGTTAGGGTTAGGGTTAGTGTTAGGGTTAGTGTTAGCTGTAGGGTTTGGGTTAGGGTTAGGTTTAGGGTTAGGGTTAGGGTAAGGGTAAGGGTAAAGTTTAGGGTTAGGGTTAGGGTTAAGTTTAGGGTTAGGGTTAGGTTAAGGGTTAGGGTTAGGGTTAGTGTTAGTGTTAAGTTTAGGGTTAGAGTATGGGTAAGAGTTTGGGTTAGAGTTTGGGTTTGGGTAAGGGTTAGGGTTAGGGTTCGGGGTAAGTTTAGGGTTAGGGTTAGGGTAAGGGTAAAGTGTTAGGGTTCGGGTTAGGGCCAGGGTTATTGTTAGGGTAAGGGTTAGGGTTAGTGATAGGGTTAGGTTATGGTTAGGATTAGGGTTAGGTTTAGGGTAAGGGTAAGGGTTAGGGTTAAGGTTAGGGTTAGAGTTATGATTAGGATTAGAGTTAGGGTCAGCGTAAGGGTTACGGTTAGGTTAAGTTTAGGGTTAGGGTAAAGGTAAGGGTTAGGTTTAGGGTTAGGTTTAGGTTTAGGGTTAGGGTTATGGTTAGGGTTAGGGAAAGGATAAGGGTTAGTGTTAACGTTAGGGTTAGGGTTAGGGTTAGGGTTATGTTTATGTTTAGTGTTAGGGTAAGGGTAAGGGTTATGGTTAGGTTTAGGGTTACGGTTAGGGTAAGGGTAAGGGTTAGGGTTAAGGTTGGGTTTAGGATTATGTTTAGGGTTAGAGTAAGGGTAAGGGATAGGGATAGGTATAGGGTTAAGGTTAAGGTTAGGGTTAGGGTTAGGTTTAGGGTTAGGTTTAGGTTTAGGGTTAGGGTTAGGGTAAGGGTAAGGGTTAGTGTTAGGGTTAGGGATAGAGTTAGGGTTAAGTTTAGGTTTAGGGTAAAGGTTAGGGTTAGGGTAAGGGTTAGGGTTAGGGTTAGGGTAACGGTTAGGGTTAGGGTTAGGGTTAGGGTTAGAGTTAGGGTAAGGTTTAGGGTAAGGGTAAGGGGTAGGGTTAGTGTTAGCGTTAAGGTTAGGGTTAGGGTAAGTGTTAGGGTAAGGGTAAGGTTTAGGGTTAGGGTTAAGGTAAGGGTAAGGGTAAGGGTAAGGGTAAGGGTTAGGGTTAGTGTTAGGGTTTTGGTTAGGGTAAGGGTTAGGGTTACGTTTAGTGTAAGGGTAAGGTTTAGGGTTAGGGTTGGGTTTAGGGTTAGGGTTAGGGTGAGGGTAAGGGTAAGTGTTAGGGTTAGGGTTAGGGTTATGTTTAGGGGTAGGGTAAGAGTAAGGGTTAGGGTTAGGGTTAGAGTTAGGGTTAGGGCAAGGGTTAGGGTTATACTTAGGGTTAGGGTTAGGGTAAGGGTAAGTGTTACGGTTAGGGTTAGGGTTAGCGAAAGGGTAAGGGTTAGGGTTAGGGTTAGGGTTAGGGTAAGGAATAGGGTTAGGGTTAGTGTAAGATTAGGGATAGAGTTAGCATTAAGTTTAGGGTTAGGGTTAGGGTAAGGGAAAGGGTAAGAGTTTGGGTTAGAGTTTGGCTTTGGTTAAGGGTTCGGGTTAGGGTTAGGGGTAAGGTTTGGGTTATGGTTAGGGTAAGTGTAAGGGTTAGGTTTAGGGTTAGGTCCAGGGGTATTGTTTGGGTAAGGGTTAGGGTTAGTGTTATGGTTAGGTTTAGGGTTAGGGTTAGGGTTAGGTTTAGGGTAAGGGTAAGGGTTAGGGTTAGGGTTAAGGTTAGGGTTAGAGATAGGATCATGGTTAGGGTTAGGGTCAGGGTAAGGGTTACGGTTAGGTTTAGGGTTATGGTTAGGGTAAGGTTAAGGGTTAGGTTTAGGGTTTGGGTTAGGTTTAGGGTTAGGGTTAGGGTAAGGATAAGGGTTAGGGTTAAGGTTATGGTTAGGGTTAGCGTTAGGGTTAAGGATTGTGTTAGGGTTAGGGTAAGTGTAAGTTAGGGTTAGGTTAAGGGTTAGGGTTAGAGTAAGTATAAGGGCAAGGGTTAGGGTTAGGGTTAGGTTTAGGGTTAGGGTTAGGGTTAGGGTTAGGGTAAGGGTTAGGGTTAGGGTTAGGGTTAGGGTTACGGTTGGGGTTAGGGTTAGGGGTTAAGGTTAGAGTTAGGGTTAGGTTTGGCGTTAGGGTAAGGGTAAGTGTTAGGGTTAGGGTTAGGTTTAAGGTAAGAGTACGGGTTAGGGTTAGGGTTAAGGTTAGGTTTAGGGTAAGGGTTAGGATTAGAGTTAGGTTTAGCGAAAGGGTAAGGGTTAGTGTTAGGTTTAGGTTTAGGTTAAGCATTAGGGTTAGGGTTAGGGTAAGGTTAGGGTTAGGGTTAGGTTAAGAGTTTGGGTTAGAGTTTGGGTTTGGGTAAGGGTTAGGTTAGGGTTAGGGGTAAGTTTAGGGTTAGGGTTAGGGTAAGGGTAAGGGTTAGGGTTAGGTTTAGGGCCAGGGTTATTGTTAGGGTAAGGGTTAGGGTTAGTGTTAGAGTTAGGTTTAGGGTTAGGGTTAGGGTTAGGGTTAGGGTTAGGGTAAGGGTAAAGGTTAGGGTTAAGTTTAGGGTTACAGTTAGGATTATGGTTAGAGTTAGGGTCAGGGTAAGGGTTACGGTTACTTTTAGGTTTAGGGTTAGGGTAAGGGTAAGGTGTAGGTTTAGGGTTAGGGTTAGGTTTAGGGTTAGGGTTATGGTTAGGGTAAGGATAAGGTTTAGGGTTAAGTTTAGGGTTAGGGTTAGGGTTCGGGTTAAGGTTAGGTTTAGGGTTAGGCTAAGGGTAAGGTTTAGGGTTAGGTGTAGGGTTACGGTTAGGGTAAGGGTAAGGGTTAGGGTTAAGGTTAGGTTTAGGGATAGGGTTAGGGTAAGGGTAAGGTTTAGGGATAGCGTTAGGGTTAGGGTTAGGGTTAGGTTTAGGTTTAGGGTTAGCGTAAGGGTAAGGATTAGGGTTAGGGTTAGGATTAAGTTTAGGGTTAGGGTTAGGATTAGGGTTAGCGTTAGGGTAACCGTTAGGGTTAGGGTTAGGTTTAGAGTTAGGGTTAGGTTTAGGGTAAGTGTAAGTTTTAGGGTTAGTGTTAGGGTTAAGGTTAGGGTTAGGGTTAGCGTTAGGGTAAGGGTAAGGTTTAGGGTTAGGGTTAAGGTAAGGGTAAGGGTAAGGGTTAGGGTTAGTGTTAGGGGTTATGGTTAGGGTAAGGGTTAGGTTTAGGTTTAGTGTAAGGGTAAGGTTTAGGGTTAGGGTTAGGATTATGGTTAGGGTTAGGGTTAGGGTTAGGTTTAGGATAACGGTAAGGATTAGGGTTATGTTTAGGGTAAGGGTAAGGGTTAGGGTTAGAGTTAGGGTTAAGGTTAGGGTTAGGGTTAGCGTTAGGGTAATGGTAAGGTTTAGGGTTATGTTTAAGGTAAGGGTAAGGGTTAGGGTTAATGCTAGGGTTATGGTTAGGGTTAGAGTTAGGTTTAGTGTAAGGTAAAGTTTAGGGTTAGGATTGGGTTAGGGTTAGGTTTAGGGTTAGTGTTAGGGTTAAGGTTAGGTTTAGGGTAAGGGTAAGTGTTTGGGTTAGAGTTTGGGTTTGGGGTAAGGGTTAGGGTTAGGGTTAGGGGTAAGGTTAGGGCTAGGGGTAGGTTAAGGGTTAGGGTTAGGGTTAGGATAAGGGTAATGGTTAGGGTTAGGGTTAGGGTTAGGTTTGGGGTAAGGGTAAGGGTTAGGTTTAGGTTTAGGGTAAGGGAAAGGGTGAGGGTTAGGGTTAGGTTTAGGGTTAGGTTTAGGTTTAGGGTAAGGGTAAGGGTTAGGGTTAGGGTTAGGCTTAGGGTAAGGGGTAGGGTTAGGCTTAGGGTTAGGGTAGGGGTTAGGGTAAGGGAAAGTGTTAAGGTTAGGGTTACGGTTAGCATAAGTGTAAGGGTTAGGTTTAGGGTAGGGTTAGTGTTATGGGTTAGGTTTAGTTTTGGGGTAAGGTTTGGGGTAGGGTTATGTAAGGGTAAGGGTTAGGGTTAGGGTTAGTGTTAGGGTTACTGTTAGGTGTAGGGTTTGAGTTAGGCTTAGGTTTAGGTTTAGGGTTAAGGTAAGGGTAAGGTTTAGGGTTAGGGTTAGGTTTAGGGTTAGGGTAGGGTAAGGGTTAGGGTTAGGGTTAGTGTTGGGGTGAAGGTTAGGGTTAGGGTAAGGGTAAGAGTTTGGGTTAGAGTTTGGGTTTGGGTAAGGTTTAGGGTGAGGGTTAGGGGTAAGGTTAGGGTTAGGGTAAGGTTAAGGTTTAGGGTTAGGGTTAGGGCCAGGGTTATTGTTAGGGTAAGGTTTAGGGTTAGTGTTAGAGTTAGGTTTAGGGTTAGGGTTAGGGTTAGGGTAAATGTTAGGGTTAGGTTTAGGGTTAGAGTTAGGATTATGGTTAGAGTTAGGGTCAGGGTAAGAGTTACGGTTAGGTTTAGGTTTAGGGTTAGGGTAAAGGTAAGGGTTAGGTTTAGGGTTAGGGTTAGGTTTAGGGTTAGGGTTATGGTTAGGGTTAGGGTAAGGATAAGATTTAGGGATAAGTTTAGGGTTAGGTTTAGGGTTAGGGTTAAGGTTAGGTTTAGGGTTAGGGTAAGGGTAAGGGTTAGGGATAGGGTTAGGGTTAGGGTTAGGTTTAGGGTTAGGGTAAGGGCAAGGGTTAGGTTAAGGTTAGGGTTAAGGTTTGGGTTAGGGTTAGGGTTAGGGTGAAGGTTAGATTTATGGTTATGGGTAGTGTAAAGCTAAGGGTTAGGGTTAGGGTTAGGGTTAGGGTTAGTGTTAGGTTTAGAGTTAGGGATAGGGTAAGGGCAAGGGTTAGGTTAGGGTTAGGGTTAATGTTAGGGTTAGGGTTAGGGTTTGGGTTAAGTTAGGGTTATGGATAGTGTTTGGGTAAGGGTTTGATTTAGGGTTAGTGTAAGGTTTAGGGTTAGGTTTAGTGTTAGGATCAGGGTTAGAGTTAGTTTTAGGGTTAGGGTTAGCGGTTAGGCTTAGGGTTAGGGTTAGGGTAAGGTTTAGGGTTAAGGTTAGTGTTAGGGTTAGGTTTAGGGTTAGGTTTAGGGTTAGGGTTAGGGTTAGGGTAAGTGTAAGGTTTAGGGTTAGGTTTAGGGTTAAGGCAAGGGTTAGGCTTGTGGTTAGGGTTAGGGTTAGGCTAAGGGTATGTGTTAGGGTTAGGGTTAGGGTTAGGGTTAGGGTTAAGGGTTAGGGTTAGGGTTAGGTTTAGGATTAAGGGTTAGGGTTAGGGTTAGGGTTCCGTTTAGGGTTAGGGTAAAGGTAATGTTTAGGGTTAGGGTTAATGTTAGGTTTAGGGTTAGGGTAAGGGTAAGGGTTAGGGTTAGGTTTAGGTTTAGGTTTAGGGTTAGGATAAGGTTAAGGGTTAGGGTTAGGGTTAGGTTTAGGGTTAAGGGTTAGGGTTAGGGTTAGGGTTAGGGTTATGTTTAGGGTTAGGATAAGGTATTTGTTAGGGTTAGGGTTAGGTTTAAGGTTAGGGTTAGGGTTAGGGTCAGCGTTAAGGAAAGTGTAATGGTTATGTTTAGGTTTAGGGTTAAAATAACGAAGGGTTAGGGTTAGGGTTAGGGTAAGGATAAGGGTTAGGTTTAGGGTAAGGGTTAGGGTTAGGGTTAGGGTTAAGGTTGGGTAAGGGTATGTGTTAGGGTTAGGTTTATGGTTAGGTTTAGGTTTAGGATTAGAGTAAGGGTAAGGGTTAGGTTTAGGGTTAGCGTTAGGGTAAGGGTAAGGGTTATGTTTTGGGTTAGGGTTAGGGTTAAGGTTAAGGTAAGGGTAAGGGTAAGGGTAAGGGTTAGGTTTAGTGTTAGGATTATGGTTAGGGTAAGGGTTAGGGTTAGGTTTAGTGTAAGGGTAAGGTTTAGGGTTAGGGTTAGGATTAGGGTAAGGGTTAAGGTTAGGGTTAGGTTTAGGATAACGGTAAGGATTAGGGTTAGGTTTAGGGTTAGGGTTTGAGGTTAGGGTTATAGTTAGGCTTAGGGTGAAGGTTAGGTTTAGGGTTATGGTTAGGGTAAGGGTAAGGGTTAGGGTTAGGATTAGGGTTAGGTTTAGTGTTAGGTTTAGAGTTAGGGTTAGGGTAAGGGCAAGGGTTAGGTTAGGGTTAGGGTTAAGGTTAGGGTTAGGATTAGGGTTTGGGTTAAGTTTAGGGTTATGAATAGGTTTAGGGTAAGGGTTGGATTTAGGGTTAGGGTAAGGGTTAGGGTTAGGGTTAGTGTTAGGGTCAGGGTTAGAGTTAGGTTTAGGGTTAGGGTTAGGTGTTAGGCTTAGGGTTAGGGTTAGGGTAATGGTTAGGGTTAAGGTTAGGGTTAGGGTTAGGTTTAGGGTAAGGGTTAGGTTTAGGGTTAGGTTTAGGGCAAGTGTAAGAGTTAGGGTTAGGGTTCGGGTTAGGGCAAGAGTTAGGCATGTAGTTAGGGTTAGAGTTAGAGTAAGGTTATGTGTTACGGTTAGGGTTAGGTTTAGGGTTAGGGTTAGGGTTAGGATAATGGTAAGGGTTAGGATTAGGGTTAGGGTTAGGGTTAAGTGTTAGGGTTAGGGTTAGGGTTAGGATTAAGGGGTAGGGTTAGGGTTAGGGTTTGGTTTAGGGTTAGGGTAAAGGTAATGATTAGGGTTAGGGTTAGCGTTAGTGTTAGTTTTAGGGTTAAGGTTAGGGTAAGGGTAAGGGTAAGGGTTAGGATTAGGGTTAGGTTTAGATTTAGGTTTAGGGTTAGGATAAGGTTAAGGTTTAGGGTAAGGGTTAGGGTTAGGGTTAAGGGTTATGGTTATGGTTAGGGTTAGGTTTAGGGTAAGGGTAAAGATAATGGTTAGGGTTAGGGTTAGGGCTAGTGTTAATTATAGGGTTAGGGTTAGGGTAAGGGTAAGGATTAGGGATAGGGTTAGGGTTAGGGTTAAGGTTATTGTTAGGGTTAGGGTTATGGTTAGGTTTAGGGTTATGATTAGGGTAAGCATAAGGGTTAGGGTTAGGGTTAGTGTTATGGTTAGCGTTAGGGTTAAGGTTAGGGTTAGGGTTAGGGTTAGGTTAGGGTAAGGGTTAGGTTACGGTTAGGGTAAGGGTTATGGTTAGGTTTCAGGTTAAGTTTATGGTTAGGTTAGGGTAAGGGTAAAGGTTAGTGTTAGGGTTAGGTTAAGGGTTTGGGTTAGGGGTTAGGGTTAGGGTTAGGTTTAGGGTTAGGGTTAGGGTTAGGGTAATGGTTAGGGTTAGGCTAAGGGTAAATGTTAGGGTTAGGGTTAGCGTTAGGGTTAGGGTTAGGGTAAGGGTAAAGGTTAATGTTAGGGTTAGGGTTAGGCTTAGGGTTGCTATTAATGTTAGCGCTACGGTTAGGGTAAGGGTAAGGGTTAGCGTTAGGGTTAGGGTTAGAGTTGGCATTAGGGTAAGGTTAAGTGTTAGGGTTAGGGTTAGGGTTAAGGTAAGAGTACGGGTTAGGGTTAGGGTTAAGGTTAGGTTTAGGGTAAGGGTTGGGGTTAGGGTTAGGGTTAGCGAAAGGGTAAGGATTAGGGTTAGGTTTAGGTTTAGGTTAAGGATTAGGGTTAGGGTTAGGGTAAGGTTAGGGTTAGGGTTAGGGTAAGAGTTTGGGTTAGAGTTTGGGTTTGGGTAAGGGTTAGGGTTAGGGTTAGGGGTAAGGTTAGGTTTAGGGTTAGGGTAAGGGTAAGGGTTAGGGTTAGGTTTAGGGCCAGGGTTATTGTTAGGGTAAGGATTAGGGTTAGTGTTAGAGTTAGGTTTAGGGTTTGGGTTAGGGATAGGGTTAGGGTAAGGGTAAATGTTAGGGTTAAGTTTAGGGTTACAGTTAGGATTATGGTTACAGTTAGGGTCAGGGTAAGGGTTACGGTTAGGTTTAGGTTTAGGTTTAGGGTAAGGGTAAGGTTTAGGTTTAGGGTTAGGGTTAGGTTTAGGGTTAGGGTTATGGTTAGGGTAAGGATAAGGTTTAGGGTTAAGTTTAGGGTTAGGGTTAGGGTTAGGGTTAAGGTTAGGTTTAGGGTTAGGGTAAGGGTAAGGTTTAGGGTTACGTGTAGGGTTACGGTTTGGGTAAGGGTAAGGTTTAGGGTTAAGGTTAGGTTTAGGGTTAGGGTTAGGGTAAGGGTAAGGGTTAGGGATAGGGTTAGGGTTAGGGTTAAGTTTAGGATTAGGGTTAGGGTTAGGGTTAGGTTTAGGTTTAGGGTTAGTGTAAGGGTAAGGGTTAGTGTTAGGGTTAGGGTTAAGTTTAGGATTAGGGTTAGGATTAGGGTAAGGATTAGTGTTAGCGTTAGGGTAACGGTTAGGATTAGGTTTAGAGTTAGGGTTAGGTTTAGGGTAAGTGTAAGGTTTAGGGTTAGTGTTAGGGTTAAGGTTAGGGTTAGGGTTACCGTTAGGGTAAGGGTAAGAGTCAGGGTTAGGGTTAAGGTAAGGGTAAGGGTAAGGGTAAGTTCAGGGTTAGGGTTAGTGTTAGGGTTATGGTTAGGGTAAGGGTTAGGGTTAGGTTTAGTGTAAGGGTAAGGTTTAGGGTAAGGGTTAGGATTAGGGTTAGGGTTAGGGTTAGGGTTAGGTTTAGGATAACGGTAAGGATTAGGGTTAGGTTTAGGGTAAGGGTAAGTGTTAGGGTTAGAGTTAGGGTTAAGGTTAGGGTTAGGGTTAGTGTTAGGGTAATGGTAAGGTTTAGGGTTATGTTTAAGGTAAGGGTAAGGGTAAGGGTTAATGCTAGGGTTATGGTTATGGTTAGGGTTAGGGTTAGGTTTAGTGTAAGGGTAAGGTTTAGGGTTAGGATTGGGGTTAGGGTTAGGTTTAGGGTTAGTGTTAGGGTTAAGGTTAGGGTTAGGGTAAGGGTAAGTGTTTTGGTTAGAGTTTGGGTTTGGGTAAGGGTTAGCGTTAGGGTTAGGGGTAAGGTTAGGTTTGGGGGTACGTTAAGGGTTAGGGTTAGGGTTAGGATAAGGGTAATGGTTAGGGTTAGGGTTAGGGTTTGGGTTAGGTTTAGGGTAATGGTAAGGGTTAGGTTTAGGTTTAGGGTAAGGGAAAGGGTGAGGGTTAGGGTTAGGGTTAGGTTTAGGTTTAGGTTTAGGGTAAGGGTAAGGGTTAGGGTTAGGGTTAGGCTTAGGGTAAGGGGTAGGGTTAGGCTTAGGGTTAGGGTAGGGGTTAGGGTAAGGAAAGTGTTAAGTTTAGGGTTACGGTTAGGATAAGTGTAAGGGCTAGGGTTAGGGTAGGGTTAGTGTTATGGGTTAAGATTAGGGCTAGGGTTAGGTTTGGGGTAGGGTTACCTAAGGGTAAGGGTTAGGGTTAGGGTTTGTGTTAGGGTTAGTGTTAGGTGTAGGGTTTGATTTATGGTTAGGTATAGGGTTAGGGTTAGGGTAAGGGTTAGGTTTATGGTTAGGGTTAGGGTTAGGTTTAGGGTTAGGGTTAGGGTAAGGGTAAGGGTTAGGGTTAGGGTTAGTGTTAGGGTTAAGGTTAGGGTTAGGGTAAGGATAAGAATTTGGGTTAGAGTTTGGGTTTGAGTAAGGGTTAGGGTGAGGGTTAGGGGTAAGGTTAGGGTTAGGGTAACATTAAGGGTTAGGGTTAGGTTTAGGGCCAGGGTTATTGTTAGGGTAACGGTTAGGGTTAGTGTTGGAGTTAGGTTTAGGGTTAGGGTTAGGGTTAGGTAAGGGTAAATGTTAGGGTTAGGTGTAGGGTTAGAGTTAGGATTATGGTTACAGTTCGGGTCAGGGTAAGGGTTACGGTTAGGTTTAGGTTTAGGGTTAGGGTAAGGGTAAGGGTTAGGTTTAGGGTTAGGGTTAGGGTTAGGGTTATGGTAAGGTAAGATTTAGGGTTAAGGTTAGGGTTAGGGTTAGGGTTAGGGTTAGGTTTAGGGTTAGGGTAAGGGTAAGGGTTAAGGTTAGGTTTAGGGTTGGGGGTAAGGTTACGGTTAGGGTTAGGGTTAGGGTTAGGGTAAGGGTTAGGGGTAGGGTTAGGTTTAGGGTTAGGGTAAGGGCAAGGGTTAGGTTAGGGTTAGGGTTAAGGTTAGGGTTAGGGTTAGGGTTAGGGTGAAGGTTAGATATAGGGTTATGGGTAGGGTAAAGGTAAGGGTTAGGGTTAGGGTTAGGGTTAGTGTTAGGTTTAGAGTTAGGGTTAGGGTAAGGGCAAGGGTTAGGTTAGGGTTAGGGTTAAGGTTAGGGTTAGGGTTAGGGTTTGGGTTAAGTTTAGGGTTATGGATAGTGTTAGGGTAAGGGTTAGATTTAGGGATAGTGTAAGGGTTAGGGTTAGGTTTAGTGTTAGGGTCAGGGTTAGAGTTAGTTTTAGGGTTAGGGTTAGCGGTTAGGCTTAGGGTTACTTTTAGGGTAAGGGTTAGGGTTAAGGTTAGGGTTAGGGTTAGGTTTAGGGTAAGGGTTAGGTTTAGGGTTAGGGTTAGGGTAAGTGTAAGGGTTAGGGTTAGGTTTAGGGTTAGCGCAAGGGTTAGGCTTGTGGTTAGGGTTAGGGTTAGGCTAAGGGTATGTGTTAGGGTTAGGGTTAGGGTTAGGATAATGGTAAGGGTTAGGATTAGG
>JANJXV010000682.1:52500-65000 GCA_024803745.1 Megascapheus bottae | reverse complement strand
GGCTAATGTAAGGGTAATGTTTAGGGTTAGGTTTAGTGTTAGGGTTAGGGGTTAGGGTTAGGGTTAGGGTTAGGGTTAGTGTTAGGTTTAGAGTTAGGGTTAGGGTAAGGGCAAGGGTTAGGTTAGGGTTAAGGTTAAGGTTAGGGTTAGGGTTAGGGTTTGGGTTAAGTTTAGGGTTATGGATAGTGTTTGGGTAAGGGTTAGATTTAGGGTTAGTGTAATGGTTAGGGTTAGGTTTAGTGTTAGGGTCAGGGTTAGAGTTAGTTTTAGGGTTAGGGTTAGCGGTTAGGCTTAGGGTTACTTTTAGGGTAAGGGTTAGGGTTAAGGTTAGGGTTAGGGTTAGGTTTAGGGTAAGGGTTAGGTTTAGGGTTAGGGTTAGGGTAAGTGTAAGGGTTAGGGTTAGGGTTAGGTTTAGGGTTAGCGCAAGGGTTAGGCTTGTGGTTAGGGTTAGGGTTAGGCTAAGGGTATGTGTTAGGGTTAGGGTTAGGGTTAGGGTTAGGATAATGGTAAGGGTTAGGATTAGGGTTAGGGTTAGTGTTAAGGGTTAGGGTTAGGGTTAGGATTAAGGGTTAGGGTTAGGGTTAGGGTTCGGTTTAGGGTTAGGGTAAAGGTAATGATTAGGGTTAGGGTCAGGGTTAGTGTTAGGTTTAGGGTTAGGGTAAGGTTAAGGGTTAGGTTTAGGGTTAGGGTTAAGGGTTAGGGTTAGGGTTAGGGTTATGGTTAGGGTTAGGGTAAGGGTTAGGGTTAGGGTTAGGATGAAGGTTAGATTTAGGGTTATGGGTAGGGTAAAGATAAAGGTTAGTGTTAGGGTTAGGGTTAGGGTTAGTGTTAGGTTTAGAGTTAGGGTTAGGGTAAGGGCAAGGGTTAGGTTTGGGTTAGGGTTAAGGTTAGGGTTATGGTTAGGGTTTGGGTTAAGTTTAGGGTTATGGATAGTGTTTGGGTAAGGGTTAGATTTAGGGTTAGTGTAAGGGTTAGGGTTAGGTTTAGTGTTAGGGTCAGGGTTAGAGTTAGTTTTAGGGTTAGCGTTAGCGGTTAGGCTCAGGGTTAGGGTTAGGGTAAGGGCTAGGGTTAAGGTTAGGGTTAGGGTTAGGTTTAGGGTAATGGTTAGGTTTAGGGTTAGGGTTAGGGTAAGTGTAAGGGATAGGGTTAGGGTTAGGGTTAGGGCAAGGGTTAGGCTTGTGGTTAGGGTTAGGGTTAGGGTAAGGGTTAGGATTAGGGTTAAGGTTAGGGTAGGGTAAGTGTTAGGGTTAGGGTTAGGGTTAGGGTTAGGTTTAGGGTAAGGATTAGGTTAGGGTTATTGTAAGGGTTAGGGTTACGGTTAGGGTTAGGGTTAGGTTTAGGGTAAGGATTAGGTTAGTGTTAGGGTAAGGGTTAGGGTTAGGGTTCAAGTTAGGGTTAGGTTAAGGGTTAGGGTTAGGGGTTAAGGTTAGGGTTAGCGTTAGGGTAATGGTTAGGGTTAGGCTAAGGGTAAGTGTTAGGTTTAGGGTTAGCGTTAGGGTTAGGGTAAGGGTAAAGGTTAGTATTAAGGTTAGGGTTAGGTTTAGGGTTGGGTTTAAGGTTAGGTTTAAGGTTAGGGTAAGGGTAAGAGTTAGGATTAGGGTTAGGTTTAGGTTTAGAGTAATGGTTAGGGTTAGGCTAAGGGTAAGTGCAAAGGTTAGGTTTACAGTTAGGGTAAAGGTTAGGGTTAGGGTTAGGTTTAGGTTTAGGGTAATGGTTAGGGTTAGGCTAAGGGTAAGTGTTAGGGTTAGGGTTAGCGTTAGGGTTAGGGTTAGGGTTAGGGTAAGGGTAAATGTTAGTGTTAGGGTTAGGGTTAGGTTTAGGGTTGGGATTAAGTTTAGGGTTATGGTTAGGGTAAGGGTAAGGGTAAGGGTTAGGGTTAGGGTTAGGGTTAGCGTTAGGGTAAGGGTAAGTGTTAGGGTTAGTGTTAGGGTTAAGGTAAAAGTAAGGGTTAGGGTTAGGGTTAAGGTTAGGTTTAGGGTAAGGTTTAGGGTTACGGCTAATGTAAGGATAATGTTTAGGGTTAGGTTTAGTGTTAGGTTTAGTGTTAGGGTTAGGGTTAGGGTTAGGGTTAGTGTTAGGTTTAGAGTTAGGGTTAGGGTAAGGGCAAGGGTTAGGTTAGGGTTAGGGTTAAGGTTAGGGTTAGGGTTAGGGTTTGGGTTAAGTTTAGGGTTATGGATAGTGTTTGGGTAAGGGTTAGATTTAGGGTTAGTGTAAGGGTTAGGGTTAGGTTTAGTGTTAGGGTCAGGGTTAGAGTTAGTTTTAGGGTTAGGGTTAGCGGTTAGGCTTAGGGTTACTTTTAGGGTAAGGGTTAGGGTTAAGGTTAGGGTTAGGGTTAGGTTTAGGGTAAGGGTTAGGTTTAGGGTTAGGGTTAGGGTAATGTAAGGGTTAGGGTTAGGGTTAGGTTTAGGGTTAGCGCAAGGGTTAGGCTTGTGGTTAGGGTTAGGGTTAGGCTAAGGGTATGTGTTAGGGTTAGGGTTAGGGTTAGGGTTAGGATAAGGGTAAGGGTTAGGATTAGGGTTAGGGTTAGTGTTAAGGGTTAGGGTTAGGGTTAGGATTAAGGGTTAGGGTTAGGGTTAGGGTTCGGTTTAGGGTTAGGGTAAAGGTAATGATTAGGGTTAGGGTTAGGGTTAGTGTTAGGTTTAGGGTTAGGGTAAGGTTAAGGGTTAGGGTTAGGGTTAGGGTTAAGGGTTAGGGTTAGGGTTAGGGTTATGGTTAGGGTTAGGGTAAGGGTTAGGGTTAGGGTTAGGGTGAAGGTTAGATTTAGGGTTATGGGTAGGGTAAAGGTAAAGGTTAGGGTTAGGGTTAGGGTTAGGGTTAGTGTTAGGTTTAGAGTTAGGGTTAGGGTAAGGGCAAGGGTTAGGTTTGGGTTAGGGTTAAGGTTAGGGTTATGGTTAGGGTTTGGGTTAAGTTTAGGGTTATGGATAGTGTTTGGGTAAGGGTTAGATTTAGGGTTAGTGTAAGGGTTAGGGTTAGGTTTAGTGTTAGGGTCAGGGTTAGAGTTAGTTTTAGGGTTAGGGTTAGCGGTTAGGCTCAAGGTTAGGGTTAGGGTAAGGGTTAGGGTTAAGGTTAGGGTTAGGGTTAGGTTTAGGGTAAGGGTTAGGTTTAGGTTTAGGGTTAGGGTAAGTGTAAGGGTTAGGGTTAGGGTTAGGGTTAGGGTTAGGGCAAGGGTTAGGCTTGTGGTTAGGGTTAGGGTTAGGGTAAGGGTTAGGATTAGGGTTAAGGTTAGGGTAAGGGTAAGTGTTAGGGTTAGGGTTGGGGTTAGGGTTAGGTTTAGGGTAAGGATTAGGTTAGGGTTAGGGTAAGGGTTAGGGTTAGGGTTAGGGTTAGGGTTAGGTTTAGGGTAAGGATTAGGTTAGGGTTAGGGTAAGGGTTAGGGTTAGGGTTCAAGTTAGGGTTAGGTTAAGGGTTAGGGTTAGGGGTTAGGGTTAGGGTTAGCGTTAGGGTAATGGTTAGGGTTAGGCTAAGGGTAAGTGTTAGGTTTAGGGTTAGCGTTAGGGTTAGGGTAAGGGTAAAGGTTAGTATTAAGGTTAGGGTTAGGTTTAGGGTTGGGTTTAAGGTTAGGTTTAAGGTTAGGGTAAGGGTAAGAGTTAGGATTAGGGTTAGGTTTAGGTTTAGAGTAATGGTTAGGGTTAGGCTAAGGGTAAGTGCAAAGGTTAGGTTTACAGTTAGGGTAAAGGTTAGGGTTAGGGTTAGGTTTAGGTTTAGGGTAATGGTTAGGGTAGGCTAAGGGTAAGTGTTAGGGTTAGGGTTAGCGTTAGGGTTAGGGTTAGGGTTAGGGTAAGGGTAAATGTTAGTGTTAGGGTTAGGGTTAGGTTTAGCGTTGGGATTAAGTTTAGGGTTATGGTTAGGGTAAGGGTAAGGGTAAGGGTTAGGGTTAGGGTTAGGGTTAGCGTTAGGGTAAGGGTAAGTGTTAGGGTTAGTGTTAGGGTTAAGTTAAAAGTAAGGGTTAGGGTTAGGGTTAAGGTTAGGTTTAGGGTAAGGTTTAGGGTTAGGGCTAATGTAAGGGTAATGTTTAGGGTTTGGTTTAGTGTTAGGGTTAGGGGTTAGGGTTAGGTTTAGGGTTAGGTTTAGTGTTAGGTTTAGAGTTAGGGTTACGGTAAGGGCAAGGGTTAGGTTAGGGTTAGGGTTAAGGTTAGGGTTAGGGTTAGGGTTTGGGTTAAGTTTAGGGTTATTGATAGTGTTTGGGTAAGGGTTAGATTTAGGGTTAGTGTAAGGGTTAGGGTTAGGTTTAGTGTTAGGGTCAGGGTTAGAGTTAGTTTTAGGGTTAGGGTAAGCGGTTAGGCTTAGGGTTACTTTTAGAGAAAGGGTTAGGGTTAAGGTTAGGGTTAGGGTTAGGTTTAGGGTAAGGGTTAGGTTTAGGGTTAGGGTTAGGGTAAGTGTAAGGGTTAGGGTTAGGGTTAGGTTTAGGGTTAGCGCAAGGGTTAGGCTTGTGGTTAGGGTTAGGGTTAGGCTAAGGGTATGTGTTAGGGTTAGGGTTAGGGTTAGGGTTAGGATAATGGTAAGGGTTAGGATTAGGGTTAGGGTTAGTGTTAAGGGTTAGGGTTAGGGTTAGGATTAAGGGTTAGGGTTAGGGTTAGGGTTCGGTTTAGGGTTAGGGTAAAGGTAATGATTAGGGTTAGGGTTAGGGTTAGTGTTAGGTTTAGGGTTAGGGTAAGGTTAAGGGTTAGGTTTAGGGTTAGGGTTAAGGGTTAGGGTTAGGGTTAGGGTTATGGCTAGGGTTAGGGTAAGGGTTAGGGTTAGGGTTAGGGTGAAGGTTAGATTTTGGGTTATGGGTAGGGTAAAGGTAAAGGTTAGGGTTAGGGTTAGGGTTAGGGTTAGTGTTAGGTTTAGAGTTAGGGTTAGGGTAAGGGCAAGGGTTAGGTTTGGGTTAGGGTTAAGGTTAGGGTTATGGTTAGGGTTTGGGTTAAGTTTAGGGTTATGGATAGTGTTTGGGTAAGGGTTAGATTTAGGGTTAGTGTAAGGGTTAGGGTTAGGTTTAGTGTTAGGGTCAGGGTTAGAGTTAGTTTTAGGGTTAGGGTTAGCGGTTAGGCTCAAGGTTAGGGTTAGGGTAAGGGTTAGGGTTAAGGTTAGGGTTAGGGTTAGGTTTAGGGTAAGGGTTAGGTTTAGGGTTAGGGTTAGGGTAAGTGTAAGGGTTAGGGTTAGGGTTAGGGTTAGGGCAAGGGTTAGGCTTGTGGTTAGGGTTAGGGTTAGGGTAAGGGTTAGGATTAGGGTTAAGGTTAGGGTAAGGGTAAGTGTTAGGGTTAGGGTTAGGGTTAGGGTTAGGTTTAGGGTAAGGATTAGGTTAGGGTTAGGGTAAGGGTTAGGGTTAGGGTTAGGGTTAGGGTTAGGTTTAGGGTAAGGATTAGGTTAGTGTTAGGGTAAGGGTTAGGGTTAGGGTTCAAGTTAGGGTTAGGTTAAGGGTTAGGGTTAGGGGTTAGGGTTAGGGTTAGCGTTAGGGTAATGGTTAGGGTTAGGCTAAGGGTAAGTGTTAGGTTTAGGGTTAGCGTTAGGGTTAGGGTTAGGGTTAGGGTAAGGGTAAAGGTTATTATTAAGGTTAGGGTTAGGTTTAGGGTTGGGTTTAAGGTTAGGTTTAAGGTTAGGGTAAGGGTAAGAGTTAGGATTAGGGTTAGGTTTAGGTTTAGAGTAATGGTTAGGGTTAGGCTAAGGGTAAGTGCAATGGTTAGGTTTACAGTTAGGGTAAAGGTTAGGGTTAGGGTTAGGTTTAGGTTTAGGGTAATGGTTAGGGTTAGGCTAAGGGTAAGTGTTAGGGTTAGGGTTAGCGTTAGGGTTAGGGTTAGGGTTAGGGTAAGGGTAAATGTTAGTGTTAGGGTTAGGGTTAGGTTTAGGGTTGGGATTAAGTTTAGGGTTATGGTTAGGGTAAGGGTAAGGGTAAGGGTTAGGGTTAGGGTTAGGGTTAGCGTTAGGGTAAGGGTAAGTGTTAGGGTTAGTGTTAGGGTTAAGGTAAAAGTAAGGGTTAGGGTTAGGGTTAAGGTTAGGTTTAGGGTAAGGTTTAGGGTTAGGGCTAATGTAAGGGTAATGTTTAGGGTTAGGTTTAGTGTTAGGGTTAGGGGTTAGGGTTAGGCTTAGGTTTAAGGTTAGGGTTAGGGTAAGGGTTATGTTTAGGGTTAGGCTTAGGTTTAGGTTTAGGGTTAGGGTTAGGGGTTAGGGTTAGGGTTAGGGTTAGGTTTAGGTTTAGGGTTAGGTTTAGGGTTAATGATTGGGTTATATTGAGGGTTAGGGTTAGGTTTTGGGTTAGGGTTATTGTAAGGTTAAGGGCTAGGTTTAGGGTTAAGTTTAAGGTTACGGTTAGGTTTAGGGTTAGGGTTAGGGTAAGGGTTAATGTTAGGGTAAGGGTTAGGGTTAGCGTTAGGTTTAGGGTTAGGGTTAGAGTTAGGATTAGGGTTAGGGTAAGGTAAGGGTTAGGGTTAGTGTTAGGGTTATGGTTAGGGTATGGGTTAGGGTTAGGTTTAGGGTTAGGGTAAGGTTAAGGGTTAGGTTTAGTGTTAGGGTAAGGGTTAGGGTTAGGGGTAGGTTTAGGGTTAGGGTAATGGTTAGGGTTAGGCTAAGGGTAAGTCTTAGGCTTAGGGTTAGCGTTATGGTTATGGTTAGGGTTAGGGTAAGGGTAAATGTTAGTGTTAGGGTTAGGGTTAGTTTTAGGGTTGGGATTAAGGTTAGGGTTGGGGTTAGGGTAAGAGTAAGGGTTAGGATTAGGGTTAGGGTTGGGGTTAGGGTTAGCGTTAGGGTAAGGGTACGTGTTAGGGTTAGGGTTGGTGTTAAGGTAAGAGTAAGGGTTAGGGTTAGGGTTAAGGTTAGGTTTTGGGTAAGGGTTGGGGTTAGAGTTAATATAAGGGTAAGGTTTAGGGTTAGGGTTAGGGTTAGGGTAAAGGTAAGGGTTAGGGTGAGGGTGAGGTTTAGGATTAGGTTTAGGTTAGGGTTAGGGTAAGGGTAAGGGTGAGGGTTAGGGTTAGAATTAGGGTTAGGTTTAGGTTTAGGTTAAGGGTAAGGGTTAGGGTTAGGGTTAGGGTAAGGCTTAGGTTTAGGGTTAGGGTTAGGGTAGGGGTTAGGGTAAGTGTTAGTGTTAGGGTCAGGGTTAGGATAAGGGTAAGGTTTAGGGTTAGGTTAGGGTTAGGGGTTAGGGTTAGGGTTAGGGTTAGGGGATAGGGTTAGTGTTAGGGTTAGGGTAAGGGTTAGGGTTAGGGGTTAGGGTTAGTGTTAGGGTTAGGTTAAGGGTTAGGGTTAGGTTTAGAGTTAGGGTAATGGTAAGTTTTAGGGTGAAGGTTAGGGTAAGTGTTAGGGTAAGTGTTAGGGTTAGGTTTAGCGTTGGGGTGAAGGTTAGGGTTAGGATTAGTGTAAGGGTAAGGGTTAGGTTTAGGGTTAGGTTTTGGTTAAGTGTTAGGGTTAGGGTTAGGGTTAGGGTAAGGGTAAGGGTAAGGGTTAGGGTTAGGGTTAGGTGTTAGGGTTAGGGTTAGGTTTAGGGTTAGGGTTAGAGTAAGGGTAAGAGTTGGGGTTAGGGTTAAGTTTCGCCTCAGGTTTACGGTTTGGGTTAGGGTAAGGGTAAGGGTTAGGGTTAGGGTTAGGTTTAGGGTAAGGGTTAGGTTTAGGTTTAGCGTTGGGGTTAGGGTTAGGCTTAGATTTAGGTGTTAGGGTTAGTGTTAGGTTAGGTTAAGGGTTAGGGTTAGGGTTAGGGTAAGGGTAAGGGTTAGGGTTAAGGTTAGGGTTAAGTTTAGGGTTAGGGTTAGGATTAGGGTACGGATAAGTGTTAGGGTTAGGATTGTGGTTAGGATTAGGGTAAGGGTTAGGGTTAGGGTTAGGGTTAGGGTAAGGGGAAGGGTTAGGTTTACTGTTAGGTTTAGGGTTGGGGTTAAGGTTAGGGTTAGGGTTAGGATGAGGTTAAGGCTATGGTTTAGGGTTAGGGTTAGGGTTAGGGTAAAGGTTAGTGTTAGTGTTAGGGTTACCATTACGGTAAGGGTAAGGGTTAGGGTTAGGGAGAGGGTTAAAGTAAGGGTAACTGTTAAGGTTAGGGTTAGTTTTAGGGTAATGGTTAGGGTTAGGTTTAGGGTAAGGGTAAGGTTTAGGTTTAGGGTTAGGGTTAGGGTTAGGGTAAGGGTAAGGGTTAAGGTTAGGGTTAGGGTTAGGTTTAGGGTCAGGGTAATTGTAAGGGTTAGGGTTAGGATTAGGGTAGGGGAAAGAGTAAGGTAAGTGTTAGGGTTAGGGTTGGAATAAGTGTAAGGTTTAGGGTTAGGGTTAGGGTTAGGGTTAGGGTTAGGGTTAGGATTAGGGTTAGGTTTAGGGTTAGGGTTAGGGTAAGGGTTATGGTTATGGTTAGGGTTAGGGTTAGTGTTAGGTTTAGGGTTAGGGTAGGGGCAATTGTTAGGGTTAGGGTTAGGGTTAAGGTTAGGTTTGGCGTCAGGTTTAGGGTTAGGTTTAGGGTTAGGGTTAGGCTAATATTAAGGGTTAGGTTTAGAGTTAGGGTTAAGTTTAGGGTTAGGGTTAGGGTTAGTATTAGGGTAAGGGTAAGGGTTAGGGGAAGGGTTAGCGTTAGTTTTAGGGTTACGGTTAGAGTTACGTTTAGGTTTAGGGTAAGGGTTAGGGTTAGGGTTAGGGTTAGGGTTAGGGTAAGGGTTAGGATTAGGGTTAGGTTTAGGTTTAGAGTAATGGTTAGGGTTAGGCTTAGGGTAAGTGCTAAGGTTATGTTTACGGTTAGGGTAAAGGTTAGGGTTAGGGTTAGATTTAGGTTTAGGGTAATGTTTAGGGTTAGGCTAAGGGTATGTGTTAGCGTTAGGGTTAGTGTTAGGATTACGGTTAGGGTTAGGGTGAGGGTAAATGTTAGTGTTAGGGTTAGGGTTAGGGTTAGGGTTAGGGTAAGGATTAGGTTAGGTTTAGGTTTAGGGTAAGGGTAAGTGTTAGGGTGAGGGTTAGGGTTAGGGTTAAAGTTAGTTTAATGGTTAGGATTAGGGTTAGGGTTAGAATTAGGTTTAGGGTTGGTTAAGGGTAAGGGTTAGGGTTAATGTTAGGGTTAGGGTTAGGGTAAGGGTTAGGGTTAGGGTTAGGGTTCGGGTAAGGGTTAGGGTTAGGATTAGGGTTAGGGTAAGTGTTAGGGCTAGGGTAAGGGTTGGGGTTAGGGTTAATGTAAGGGTTAGGGTTAGTTTTAGGGTTAGGGTCAGGGTAAGTGTTAGGGTGAGGGTTAGGGTTAGGGTTAGGGTAAGTGTTAGGGTTAGGGTTAGGGTTAGGTTTAGATTTTCGGTTAAGTTTAGGGTTAGGGTTATGGTAAGGGTAAGGGTTAGTGTTAGGGTTAGGGTTAGGGTAAGTGTTAGGGTTAGAGTTAGGGTTAGGGTTTGGTTAGGGTGATGGTAAGGGTAAGGGTCAGGGTTAGGTTTAGGGTTAAGGTAAGGGTAAACTTAAGGGTTAGGGTTAGGGTTAGGGTTAGGGTTAAGGTTAGGGTGAGGGTAAGCGTAAGGTTAAGAGTTACGGTTAGGATTAGGGTTACGGTTAGTGTTAGGGTTAGCATTAGGTTTAGGGTTAGGTTTACGGTAAGGTTTAGGGTTAGGGTTAGGGTCAGGGTTAAGAATAGTGTTAGGATGAGGGTAAGGGTTAGGGTTAGGGTTAGGGTTAAGGTTGAGTTTAGGATAAGGGTTATGGTTAGGGTAAGGGTTAGGGTTAGGGTTAGGGTTAGGGTAAGGGTTAGGGTTAGGTTTAGGGTTAGGGTTAGGCCTAGTGTTAGGATGAGGGTAAGGGTTAGGGTTAAGGTTAGGGTTAGGGTAAGGGTAAGGGTTAAGGTTAGGGTTAGGGTTAGGGTTGAGGTTAGGGTTAGAGTTAGAGGAAGGATTAGGGTTAGGGTTAGGGTAAGGGTTAGGTTAAGGATTAGGGTTAGAGTTAGTGTTAGTGTTAGGGTAAGGGTAAGAGTTAGGGTTAGGGTTAGGGTTAGGGTAAGGGTAAGGGTTAGGGGTTAGGGTTAATATTATGAGTTAAGTTACGGGTTTGGTTTAGGGTTAGGGTTAGGGTTAGGGTTAGGATAAGGGTTAGGGTTAGGGTAAGGGTAAGTGTTAGGGTTAGGGTTAGGTTTAGGGTTAGCGTAAGGTTAAGGGTTATGGTTTCGGTTAGGTTTAGGGTTGGGTTAAGGTTTGGGTTACGGTTATGGTAAGGGTAAGTGTTAGGTTAGGGTTAGGGTTAGGGTTAGGGTCTGTGTTAGGATTAGGGTTAGGTTTAGGGTTAGGGTAAGGGTAAGGGTAAGGGTTAGGGGTAGGGTTAGGCTTTGGGTTAAGGTTGAGGTTAGGGTTAGGGTTAGGGTAGGTTTAGGGTTAGGGTTAGGTTAAGGGTGAGGTTTAGGTTAGGATTAGGGTAAGGGTAAGGGTTAGGGTTAGGGTTAGGTATAAGATTTAGGTTAGGGTTAGGGTTAGAGTAAAGGTTAGGGTTAGGGTTAGGGTAAGGGTTAGGGTTAGGGTTAGGGTTAGGGTAAGGGTTAGGGTTAGGGTTCAGGGTTAGTGTTAGTGTTAGGTTAAGGTTTAGGGTTAGGGCTAGGGTTAGGATAAGGGTTAGGGTTAGGGTTATCGTTAGAGTTAGGGTTAGGGTTAGGTTAAGTGTAAGGGTTAGGGTTAGGGTTAGGGTTAGGTTAAGGGTTAGGGTTAGGGTTAGAGTTAGATTTAGGACTGGTTATGGGTAAGGGTTAGCGTTAGGGTTAGGGTTAGGGTAAGGTCAAGGATTAGGGTTAGGGGTTAGGGTTAGGGTTTGGGTTAGGGTTAGGGTAAGGGTTAGGGTTAGGGTTAGTGTAAGGGTTAGGGTTAGGGTTAGGGTTAGGGTAAGGATAAGGGATAGGGTTAGGGTTAGGGTTAGGTTTAGGGTAACGGTTAGGGCTAAGGTTAGAGTTCGGGTTAGTGTTAGGGTAAGGGAAAGGGTTAGGTTTAGGGTTAGGGCTAAGGTAAGGGTAAGGATTAGGTTTAGTGTTATGGTTAGGGTTAGGGTAAGGGTAAGGGTTAGGGTTAGGATTAGGGTTAGTGTTAGGGTAAGGGTTAGGGTTAGGCTTAGGCTTAGGGTTACGATTAGGGTAAGGGTAAGGGTTAGGTTTAGGATTATGTTTATGGTTGGGGTTAAGGTTAGGGTTAGGTTTTGGGTTAGGGTTTGGGTTAAGGTTAGAGTTATGGTTAGGGTTAGGGTAAGGGTTAGATTTAGGGTTAGGGTAAGGGTTAGGGTTAGGGTTAGTTTTAGGGTCAGGGTTAGAGTTAGGTTTAGGGTGAGGGTTAGGGGTTAGGCTTAGGGTTAAGGTTATGATAGGGTTAGGGTTAGTGTTAGGGTTAGGGTTAGGATAAGGATTAGGGTTAGGGTAAGGGTAAGTGTTAGGGTTAGGCTTAGGGTAAGGATAAGTTTTAGGGTTATCTTTAGGTGGTAGGGTTAGGGTTAGGGTTAGGGTTAGGGTTAGGGTAAGGGTAAGGGTTAGGGTTAGGGTTGGGGTTAGGGTTACTTTTAGGGTTAGGGTAGGGTAAGGGTAAGTGTTAGGGTTAGGGTTAGTGTTAGGGTTAAGGTTAGGGTTAAGGTTAGGGTTAGGTTTATGTTTAGGGTTAGGGCAAGGGTAAGGGTTATGGTTAGGGTTAGGGTAAGACTTAGGGTTAGGTTTAGGGTTAGGGTTAGGGTAAGGGCAAAGTTTAGGCTTAGGGTTAAGTTTAGGGTTAGAGTTAGGGTTAGAGTTAGGGTAAGTGTAAGGGTAAGGGTTAGGTTTAGGGTTAGGGTTAGGGTTAAGGTTACGGTTAGGGTTAAGGTTAGGTTTAGGGTAAGGGTTACGGTTAGGGTTAGGGTAAGTGTTAGGGTAAGGGTTAGGGTTAGGGTTAGGTTTAGGGTGTTAGGTTTAGAGTCATTGTAACGGTTAGTTTAAGGGTTAGGGTTAGGTTTAGGGTTACGCGTAGGGTTGCGTTTAGGGTTACGGTTAGGGTTATGGTTATGGTTATGGTAAGGGTATGTGTTAGGGTTAGGGTTATAGTTAGGGTTAGGGTTAGCGTTAGGGTAAGGGTAAGGGTTAGGGTTAGGGTTAGGGTTAGGGTTAAGTTTAGGCTTAGGGTAAGGGTAAGGTTTAGGGTTAGGGTTAGGTTTAGGGTTAGGGTTAGGGTTAGGCTAAGGGTAAGCATTAGGGTTAGGGTAAGGATTAGGTTTAGGGTTAGAGTTATGGTTAGGGTTAGGGTTAGCGTTAGGGTAAGGGTAAGGGTCAGGGTTAGGGTCAGGTTTAAGTTTAGATTTCGGGTAAGGGTAAGGTTTAGGGTTAGGGTTAGGTTTAGTTTTAGGGTTAGGGTTAGGCTAAGGGTAAGTGTTAGTGTTAGGGTTAGGGTTAGGGTAAGGGTAAGGGTTAGGGTTAGGGTTAGGGTTAGTGTAAGGGTTAGGGTTAGGGTTAAGGTTAGGTAAGGGTAAGTGTTAAGGTTAGGGTTAGTGTTACGATAAGGGTAAGGGTTACGGTTAGGGTTGGGTTAGGGGTTAGGGTTAGTGTTAGGGACGAGATTAGGGTTAGGGGTTAGGGTTAGGGTTAGGGTTAGGGTTACGGT
>JANJXV010000682.1:0-42500 GCA_024803745.1 Megascapheus bottae | reverse complement strand
GGGTTAGGGTAAGGGTTAGGGTTAGAGTTAGTGTTATGTTTGGGGTTAGGGTAAGGGTAATTGTTAGGATTAGGCTTAGGGTTAGGGTAAGGGTAAGGGTTAGTGTTAGGGTTAGGGTTAGGGTTAGTGTAAGGGTTAGGTTAAGGGTTAGGTTTAGGGATAGGGTTAGGAAAAGGGTTAGGGTTAGGGTTAGGTTTAGGGTAGGGTAAGGATAAGTGTTAATGTTAGGTTTAGGGTTAGAGTTAGGGGAACGTTTCGGGTTAGGGTTAGGGTTACTTTTAGGGTTCGGATAAGGTTAGGGTTAGGGTTAGGGTAAGGGTAAGGATAAGGGTTAGGGTTAGGGGTTGGGTTAGGGTTAGGGTAAGGGTAAGGGTTAGGTTTAGGGTTAGGGTTAGTGGTTAGGGTTAGGGTTTGGTTCAGGATTAGAGTTAAGGTAAGGGTAAAGAATAGGTTTAGGAATTGGGTTATGGTTAGGGTTAGGTTTAGGGTTAGGGTTAGGGTAAGGGTAAGGGTCAGGGTTAGGGTTAGGTATAGGGTTAAGATTATGGTTAGGGTTAGGGTTAGGGTAAGGGTTAGGGTTAAGTTTAGGGTTAGTGTTAGGGTTTGGTTTAGGGTAAGGGTATGTGTTAGGGTTAGGGTTAGGCTAAGGGTAAGTGTTAGGGTTAGGGTTAGGGTTAGCGTTAGGGTAAGGGTAAGGGTTAGGGTTAGGGTTAGGGTTAGGGTTAAGTTTAGGCTTAGGGTAAGGGTAAGGTTTAGGGTTAGGGTTAGGTTTAGGGTTAGGGTTAGGCTAAGGGTAAGTGTTAGGGTTAGGATTAGGGTTAGGTTTAGGGTTAGGGTTAGGGTTAGGGTTAGGGTTAGGGTTAGCGTTAGCGTAAGGGTAAGGGTTAGGGTTAGGGTTAGGGGTAAGTTTAGGTTTAGGGTAAGGGTAAGGTTTAGGGTTAGGGTTAGGTTTAGGTTTAGGGTTAGGGTTAGGCTAAGGGTAAGTGTTAGGGTTAGGGTTAGGGTTAGGTTTAGGGTTAGGGTAAGGGTAAGGGTTAGGGTTAGGGTTAGGGTTAGTGTAAGGGTTAGGGTTTGGGTTAGGGTTAGGTAAGGGTAAGTGTTAAGGTTAGGGTTAGTGTTACGATAAGGGTAATAGTTACGGTTAGGGTTGGGTTAGGGGTTAGGGTTAGCGTTAGGGATAGGGTTAGGGTTAGGGGTTAGGGTTAGGGTTAGGGTTACGGTTAGGGTTAGGGAAAGGGTTAGGTTAAGGTTTAGGGTTAGGGTTAGGTGTAGGAGTTAGGGATAGGGGTTAGGGTTAGGGTTAGGGTTAGTGTTAGGGTTAGGTTAATGGTTAGGGTTAGGGTTAGGGTTAAGATAAGAGTTAGGGTTAGGGTTAGGTTTAGGGTTAGGGTAAGGGTAAGTGTTAGTGTTTGGGTTAGGGTTAGGGTAAGGGTTAGGGTTAGGGTTAGGTTTAGGGATGGGGTTAAGGTTAGGGTTACGGTTAGGGAAAGGGTAAGGATTAAGGTCAGGGCTCGGGTTTGCGTTAGGGTTTGGGTAAGAGTAAGGGTTAATGTTAGGTTTAGGGTTAGGGGTTACAGTTAGGGTTACGGGTTAGGTTTAGGGTTAGAGTTACTGTTAGGGTTAGGGTGAGGGTTAGGTTAAGGGTTAGGGTTAGGGTTAGGGTTAGCTAAGGGTTAGGGTAGGGTTAGGTTTAGGGTTAGGTTAAGGTTAAGGGTTAGTATTACGGTTAGGGTTAGGCTAGGGGTAAGGGTTAGGGTTAGTGTTAGGCTTAGCATTAGGTTTATGTTTAGGGTAACGGTAAGTGTTAGGGTTAGGGTTAGGTTTAGGGGTAGTGTAATGGTTAGGGTTACCATTAGCGTTAGGGTAGGGGTTAGGGAAAGGGTAAATGTTAGGGTTAGGGTTAGGATAAGGGTAAGGGTTAGGGTTAGGGTTAGGGTTAGGAGTTATTGTTAGGGCTAATTTTAGGGGTTAGGGATATGGTTAGGGTAATGGTAGGATTAGGTTTAGGTAAGTTTTAGGGTTAGGTTTAGGGTAAGGGTAAGGTTTAGGGTTATTGTTAGGGTTAGGGTTAAGATTAGGGTTAGGGTTAAAATTAGGGTTAGGGTAAGGGTAAGAGTTAGGGTTAGGGTTAGGTTTAGGGTTAGGTTTAGTGTTAGGGTAAGGGTAAGAGTTATGATTAGGGTTACGGTTAGGGTAAGAGTTACGGTTAGAGTTTATGTTAGGTTTGGGGTTAGGGTAAGGGTAATTGTTAGGGTTAGGCTTAGAGTTAGGGTAAGGGTAAGGTTTAGTGTTAGTGTTAGGGTTAGGGGTTAGGGTTAGGGTTAGGGTTAGTGTTAACGATAGGTTAAGGGTTAGGTTTAGGGTTAGGGTTAGGAAAAGGGTTAGGGTTAGGGTTAGGTTTACGGTAGGGTAAGGATAACTGTTAGTGTTAGGTTTAGGGTTAGAGTTAGGGTAACGTTTAGAGTTAGGGTTAGTGTTAGGTTTAGGGTTGGGATTAAGGTTAGGGTTAGGGTTAGGGTAAGGGTAAAGATTAGGGTTAGGGTTAGGGGTTGGCTTAGGGTGAGGGTAAGGGTAACGGTTAGGTTTAGGGTTAGGGTTAGTGGTTAGGGTTAGGGTTTGGTTTAGGGTTAGGGTTAGGTTAAGGGTAAAGGATAGGTTTAGGAATTGGGTTATGGTTAGGGTTAGGTTTAGGGTTAGGTTTAGGGTAAGGGTCAGGGTTAGGGTTAGGGTTAGGGTTAAGGTTAGGGTTAGGGTTAGGGTTAGGGTAAAGGTTAGGGTTAGGGTTAGGGTTAGGTTTAGGTTTAGTGTAAGGGTAAGGTTTAGGGTTAGGGTTAGGTTTAGGGTTAGGTTTAGGGTTAGGGTAAGGGTAAGGGTAAGGGTTAGGGTTAGGGTTAGGGTAAGGGTTAGGGTTAGGGTTAGGGTACAGTTAAGTTTTAGGGTTAGCGTTAGTGTTACGATAAGTGTAAGGGTTACAATTAGGGTTGGGTTAGGGGTTAGGGTTAGTGTTAGGGATAGGGTTAGGGTTAGGGGTTAGGGTTAGGGTTAGGGTTAGGGTTATGGTTAGGGTTAGGGTAAGGGTTAGGTTAAGGGTTAGGTTTAGGGTTAGGGTTAGGGGTTAGGGATAGGGGTTAGGGTTAGGGTTAGTGTTAGGGTTAGTGTTAGGGTTAGGTTAAGTGTTAGGGTTAGGGTTAGGTCTAGTTTTAGGATAAGAGTTATGGTTATGGTTAGGGTTAGGGTTAGCTTTAGGATAAGAGTTAGGGTTAGGGTTAGGGTTTGCGTTAGGGTAAGGGTAAGGGTAAGGGTTCATGTTAGGTTTAGGGTTTGGGGTTACAGTTAGGGTTAGGGGTTAGGTTTAGGGTTAGAGTTACTGTTAGGGTCAGGGTAAGGGTTAGGTTAAGGGTTAGGGTTAGGGTTAAGGTTAGCTAAGGGTTAGGGTTAGGTTTAGGTTTAGGGTTAGGGTAAGGTTAAGGGTTAGGGTTACGGTTAGGGTTAGGCTAAGGGTAAGGGTTAGGGTTAGGGTTAGGGTTAGGGTTAGCATTAGGTTTATGTTTAGGGTAACGGTAAAGGTTAGGGTTATTGTTAGTTTTAGGGTTAGTGTAATGGTTAGGGTTACCTTTAGCGTTTGGGTAGGGGTTAGGATAAGGGTAAGGGTTAGGGTTAGGGATAGGGTTAGGGGTTAGGGTTAGGGCTACGGTAAGGGGTTAGGGATAGGGTTAGCGTTAGGGTAGGGTTAGGTTTAGGTAATGGATAGGGTTAGGTTTAGGGTAAGGGTAAGGTTTAGGGTTATTGTTAGGGTTAGGGTTAAGATTAAGGTTAGGGTAAGGGTAAGGGCTATGGTTAGGGTTAGGGTTAGGGTAAGGGTTAGGGTTAGAGTTAGTGTTAGGTTGGGGTTAGGGTAAGGGTAATTGTTAGGGTTAGGCTTAGGGTTAGGGTAAGGGTAAGGGTTAGTGTTAGGGTTAGGGTTAAGGGTTAGGATTAGGGTTAGTGTAAGGGTTAGGTTAAGGGTTAGGTTTAGGGATAGGGTTAGGAAAAGGGTTAGGGTTAGGGTTAGTTTTAGGGTAGGGTAAGGATAAGGGTTAATGTTAGGTTCACGGTTAGAGTTAGGGTAACGTTTAGGGTTAGGGTTAGGGTTAGGTTTAGGGTTGGGGTTAAGGTTAGGGTTAGGGTTAGGGTAAGGGTAAGGATTAGGGTTAGGTTTAGGGGTTGGGTTAGGGTTAGGGTAAGGGTAAGGGTTAGGTTTAGGTTTAGGGTTAGGGTTTGGTTCAGGATTAGGGTTAGGGTAAGGGTAAAGGATAGGTTTAGGAATTGGGTTATGGTTAGGGTTAGGTTTAGGGTAAGGGTTAGGGTAAGGGTAAGGGTCAGGGTTAGGGTTAGGATTAGGGTTAAGGTTACGATTAGGGTTAGGGTAAGGGTTAGGGTTAAGGTCAGGGTTAGGGTTAGGTTTAGGGTTAGGGTAAGGTTTAGGTTTAGGATTAATATTAGGTTTAGGGTTAGGGTTAGGGTTAGGGTTATGGTAAGGGTAATGGTTAGGGTTAAGGTTAGGGTAAGGGTTAGGGTAAGGGTAAGGGTTAGGGTTAGGTTTAGGTTTAGGGTTAGGGTAAGGGTAAGGGTTAGGTTTAGGGTTAGCGTTAGATTTAGGCTTAGGGTTAGGGTTAGGGTTAGGGAAATGATAAGGGTTAGGGTTAAGTTTAGGTTTAGGGTTAGGGTTAAATTTAGGCTTAGGGTTAGGTTTAGGGTAAGGGTAAGGGTTAGGGTTAGATTTAGGGTTAGGTTAGGGTAAGGGTAAGGGTTAGGGTTAGGGTTATGGTTAGGTTTAGGGTTAGGGTTAGGGTTAGGGTTAGGTTTAGGGTTAGGATTAGGGTTAGGATTAAGGTCAGGGTTAGGGATAGGGTAAGGGTAAGGGTTAGGTTAGGGTTAGGGTTAGGGTAAGGGTTAGGGTTAGGGCTTGGGTTAGGTTTAGGTTAAGGATTAGGGATAGGGTTAGTGTTACATTAAGGATTAGGGTTAGGGTTAGGGTTAGGGTAAGGGTAAAGGTTAGGGTTAATATTTGGGTTAGGTTTAGTGTTGGGGTAAAGTTAGGGTTAGGTTAAGGGTTAGGGTTAGGGTTAGGGTTAGGTTTAGGGTTAGGTTTAGGGTTACGGTTAGGGTTAGGGTTAGGGTTAGGGTTATGGTTAGGGTTAGGGTAAGGGTTAGGTTAAGGGTTAGGTTTAGGGTTAGGGTTAGGGGTTAGGGATAGGGGTTAGGGTTAGGGTTAGTGTTAGGGTTAGGTTAAGTGTTAGGGTTAGGGTTAAGGTTAGATTTAAGATAAGAGTTAGGGTTAGGGTTAGGGTTAGGGTTAGGTTTAGGATAAGAGTTAGGGTTAGGGTTAGGGTTTGCGTTAGGGTTAGGGTAAGGGTAAGGGTTAATGTTAGGTTTAGGGTTTGGGGTTACAGTTAGGGTTAGGGGTTAGGTTTAGGATTAGAGTTACTGTTAGGGTCAGAGTAAGGGTTAGGTTAAGGGTTAGGGTTAGGGTTAAGGTTAGCTAAGTGTTAGGGTTAGGGTTAGGTTTAGGGTTAGGGTAAGGTTAAGGGTTAGGGTTACGGTTAGGGTTAGGCTAAGGGTAAGGGTTAGGGTTAGGGTTAGGGTTAGGGTTAGCATTAGGTTTATGTTTAGGGTAACTGTAAGGGTTAGGGTTATGGTTAGTTTTAGGGTTAGTGTAATGGTTAGGGTTACCTTTAGCGTTTGGGTAGGGGTTAGGATAAGGGTAAGGGTTAGGGTTAGGGTTAGGGATAGGGTTAGGGGTTAGGGTTAGGGCTACGGTAAGGGGTTAGGGATAGGGTTAGGGTTAGGGTATGGTTAGGTTTAGGTAATGGTTAGGGTTTAGGTTAAGGGTAAGGTTTAGGGTTATTGTTAGGGTTAGGGTTAAGATTAGGGTTAGGGTAAGGGTAAGGGTTATGGTTAGGGTTAGGGTTAGGGTAAGGGTTAGGGTTAGACTTAGTGTTAGGTTTGGGGTTAGGGTAAGGGTAATTGTTAGGGTTAGGCTTAGGGTTAGGGTAAGGGTAAGGGTTAGTGTTAGGGTTAGAGTTAAGGGTTAGGATTAGGGAAAGTGTAAGGGTTAGGTTAAGGGTTAGGTTTAGGGATAGGGTTAGGAAAAGGGTTAGGGTTAGGGTTAGTTTTAGGGTAGGGTAAGGATAAGGGTTAATGTTAGGTTCAGGGTTAGAGTTAGGGTAATGTTTAGGGTTAGGGTTAGGGTTAGGTTTAGGGTTGGGGTTAAGGTTAGGGTTAGGGTTAGGGTAAGGGTAAGGATTAGGGTTAGGGTTAGGGGTTGAGTTAGGGTTAGGGTAAGGGTAAGGGTTAGGTTTAGGTTTAGGGTTAGTGGTTAGGGTTAGGGTTTGGTTCAGGATTAGGGTTAGGGTAAGGGTAAAGGATAGGTTTAGGAATTGGGTTATGGTTAGGGTTAGGTTTAGGGTAAGGGTTAGGGTAAGGGTAAGGGTCAGGGTTAAGCTTAGGATTAGGGTTAAGGTTACGGTTAGGGTTAGGGTAAGGGTTAGGGTTAAGGTTAGGGTTAGGGTTAGGTTTAGGGTTAGGGTAAGGGTTAGGTTTAGGATTAATGTTAGGTTTAGGGTTAGGGTTAGGGTTAGGGTAATGGTAAGGGTAAGGGTTAGGGTTAAGGTTAGGGTTAGGGTTAGGTTAAGGGTAAGGGTTAGGGTTAGGTTTAGGTTTAGGGTTAAGGTAAGGGTAAGGGTTAGGTTTAGGGTTAGGGTTAGATTTAGGCTTAGGGTTAGGGTTAGGGTTAGGGAAATAATAAGGGTTAGGGTTAAGTTTAGGTTTAGGGTTAGGGGTAGATTTAAGGTTAGGGTTAGGTTTAGGGTAAGGGTAAGGGTTAGGGTTAGATTTAGGGTTAGGTTAGGGTAAGGGTAAGGGTTAGGGTTAGGGTTAGGGTTAGGTTTAGGGTTAGGGTTAGGGTTAGGGTAAGGGTAAGGGTTAGGGTTCAGGTTAGGTTTAGGTTTAGGTTTAGGTTTAGGGTTAGGGTTAGGTTTAGGGTTAGGGTAAGGGCAAGGTTTAGGGTTAGGATTAGGGTTAGGGTTAAGGTCAGGGTTAGGGTTAGGGTAAGGGTAAGGGTTAGGTTAGAGTTAGGGTTAGGGTAAGGGTTAGGGTTAGGGTTTGGGTTAGGTTTAGGTTAAGGATTAGGGATAGGATTAGTGTTACATTAAGGATTAGGTTTAGGGTTAGGGTTAGGGTAAGGGTAAAGGTTAGGGTTAATATTTGGGTTAGGTTTAGTGTTGGGGTAAAGTTAGTGTTAGGTTAAGGGTTAGGGTTAGGGTTAGGGTTAGGTTTAGAGTTAGGTTTAGGGTTACGGTTAGGGTTAGGGAGAGGGTTAGGGTTAGGGTTAAGGTTAGGGTTAGGTTTAGGGTTAGGGTTAGGGTAAGGGTTAGGGTTAGGTTTAGGTTTAGGGTTAGGGTAAGGGTAAGGGTTAGGTTTAGGGTTAGGGTTAGATTTAGGCTTAGGGTTAGGGTTAGGGTTAGGGAATTGATAAGGGATAGGGTTAAGGTTAGGTTTAGGGTTAGGGTTAGATTTAAGGGTTAGGGTTAGGGTTAGGGTTAGGGTTAGGATAAGAGTAAGGGTTTGGGGTATATTTAGGTTTAGGGTTAGGGTTAGGGTTAAAGTTACGGTTAGGGTAAGGGTAATTGTTATGGTTAGGGTTATGGTTAGGTTTAGTGTTGGGGTTAAGGTTAGGGTTAGTGTAAGTGTTAGGGTTAAAATTAGAGTTACGTTTAATGTTACGTTTAGGGTTACTGTTATGGTTATGGTTATGGTTAGGGTTAGGGTTAGGGTTAGGATAAGTGTTAGGGTTAGGGTTAGGGTAAGGGTTAGGGTTAGGGTTAAATTAAGGGTAAGGTTTAGGGTTAGGGTAAGGGTTAGGCTTAGGGGTTAGGGTTAGGGTTAGGGTAAGTATTAGGGTTAGTATTAGGGTTAGGGTTAGGGTAAGGGTTAGGGTTAGATTTAGGGTTAGGGTAAGGGTTAGGGTTAGGTTTAGGGTTAGGGTTAAGGTAAGAGTAAGGGTAAGTGTTAGTGTTAAGTTTAGGGTTAGGGTAATGGTTAGGATTAGGATTAGGGTTAGGGTTAAGGTTAGGGTTAGGGTTAGGGTAAAGGTAAGGGTTAGGGTTAGGGTTAGGGTTAGGCTAAGGTTAAGGGTTAGGGTGAGGGTTAGGTTTAGTGGTTACGGTTAGGGTTAAAATTAGGGTTATGGTTAGGGTAAGGGTAAGGGAAATGGTTAGGGATAGAGTTAGGTTTAGTGTTAGAGTTAGGGTAAGGGTAAATTTTATGGTTAGGGTTAGGGTTGCGTTTAGTGTTGGGGTTAAGGTTAGTGTTAGGGTAAGTGTTAGGGTTAGAATTATGGTTAGGTTTAATGTTAGGTTTAGGGTTACGGTTAGGGTTATGGTTAGGGTTAGGGTTAGGGTAAGTGTATGTGTTAGGGTTAGGGTTAGGTTAGGGTTAGGGTAAGGGTTAGGGATAGGGGTTAGGGTTCGTGTTAGGGTTAGGTTAAGGGTTAGGGTTAGGGTTAGGGTTAGGGTTAGGGTTAGGGTTAGGGTAAGGGTAAGTGTTAGTGTTAGGGTTAAAATTAGGGTTAGGGTTAGGGTAAGGGTAAGGGTTAGGGTTCAGATCATGGTTAGTGTTAGGGTTAGGGTTAGGGGAAGGTTAAGTTTTAGGGTTAGGTTTAGGGTTAGGGTTAAGGTTAGGGTAAGGGTAAGGGTTAGGGTTAAGGTTAGGGTTAGGTTTAGGGTTAGGGTTAGGGTTAGGGTTAGGGTAAGGGTAAGTGTTAGTGTTAGGGTTAAGGTTAGGGTTAGGGTTAGGGTAAGGGTAAGGGTTAGGGTTCAGGTCATGGTTAGTGTTAGGGTTAGGGTTAGGGGAAGGTTAAGGTTTAGGGTTAGGTTTAGGCTTAAGGTTAGGGTAAGGGTAGGGGTTAGGTTTAGGATTAGGGTTAGGGTTGAATTTAGGGTTAGGGTTAGGGTAAGGGTAAGTTTTAGGGTTAGGTTTAGGTTTAGGGTTAGGGTAAGGGTAAGGGTTAGGGTTAAGGTTAGGGTTAGGGTTAGGGTTAGGGTTAGGGTTAGGGTAAGGGTAAGGTTTAGGGTTAAGGTTAGGGTTAGGGTTAGGGTAAGGGTAAGGGTAAGGGTTAGGGTTCAGGTCATGGTTAGTGTTAGGGTTAGGGTTAGGGGAAAGTTAAGGTTTAGGGTTAGGTTTAGGGTTAGGGTTAGAGTAAGGGAAGGGGTTAGGTTTAGCGTTAGGGTTAGGGTTAAAGTTAGGGTTAGGGTTAGTGTAAGGGTAAGGTTTAGGGTTAGGTTTAGGGTTAGGGTTAGGGTAAGGGTAAGGGTTAGGGTTAAGGTCAGGGTTAGGTTTAGTGTTAGGGTTAGGGTTACGGTTAGCGTTAGGCTAAGGGTAAGGGTTAGGGTTAGGTTAGGGTTAGGCTAAGTGTAAGGGTTAGGTTTAGGGTTATGGTTAGGGTTAGGGTAAGGGTTAGTGTTAGGTTTAGGGTTAGGGTTAGGTTTAGGGTTAGGGTTTGGGTTAGGGTTAGGGTTAGGGTTAGGTTTAGTGTTGTGATTAATGTTAGGGTTAGGGTAAGGGTATGTGTTAGGGTTAGAGTTAGGGTTAGGGGTTAGGGGTTAGGGTTTAGGGTTAGGGTTAGGTTTAGTGTTAGGGTTAGCATAAGGGTAAGGGATAGTGGTAGGGATAGGGTTGGGGTTAGGGTTAGGTTTAGGGTTAGTGATTACGGTTAGGGTTAGGTTTAAGTTTAGGTTTAGGTTAAAGGTAAGGGATAGGGTTAGGGATAGGGTTAGGTTTAGTTTTAGGGTTAGGGTTAGGGTAAGGTTAAGGGTTAGGTTTAGGGTTAGTGTTAAAGTTACGTTTAGCGTTAGGGTTGGGTTAAGGGTAAGTGTTAGGTTAGGGTTAGGGTAAGTATTAGGTTTAGGGTTAGGTTTAGGTTTAGGGTTAGGGTTAGGGTTAGGGTAAGGGTTAGGGTTAGCGTTAGTGTTAGGTTTATGGTTAGGGTTAGGGTCGGGTTAGGGTCAGGGTAAGGGTTAGGGTTAAGGTTAGGGTTAGGGTTACGGTTAGGGTAAAGGTAAGGGAAAGGGTTAGGTTTAGGGTAAGGATTAGGGTAAGGGAAAGGGTTAGGTTTAACGTTAGGGTTAGGGTTATGGTTAGGGAAAGGATAAGGGTTAGGGAGAAGGTTAGGGTTAGGGTTAAGGTTAGGGTTAGTGTTAGGGTAAGTGTAAGGGTTAGGGTTAGGTTTAGGGTTAGTGTTAGCGTAAGGGTAAGGTTTAGGGATAGGGTTAGGGTTAGGTTTAGGGTTAGGGTTAGGGTTAGGGTTAGGGTGAGGGTTAGGGTTAGGATTAGGGTTAGGGTTAGGGTAAGGGTTAGGGTTAGGGGTACGTTTAAGTTTAGGGTTAGAGTTAGGGTAAGGGTAATTGTTGTGGTTAGGGTTAGGGTTAGATTTAGTGTTGGGGTTAAGGTTAGGATTAGGGTTAGAGTTAGGGTTAAGGTTAGGTTTAGGTTTAATGTTAAGTTTAGGGTTTTGGTTAGGGTTATGGTTAGGGTTAGGGTTAGGGTAAGGGCATGTGTAAGGGTTATGGTAAGGGTAAGGGTTAGGGTTAGGGTTAGGGTTAGATTTAGGTTAAGGTTTAGGGTTACGTTTAGAGTAAGGGTGAGGGTTAGTGTTAGGGTTAGGGTAAGGCTTAGGGTTAGGGTTAGGGTTGGGATTAGGGTAAGGGAAGTGTTAGGTTTAGGTTTAGGTTTAGGATAAGGATAAGGCTTTGGGTTAGGGTTAGGGTTAGGTGTTAGGGTTAGGTTAGGGTTAGGGGTTAGGGTTAGGGTTAGGGTTAGAGAAAGATAAGTGTTGGGCTAAGGTTAGGTTTAGGGTTAGGTTTAGGTTTAAGGTTAGGTTTAGGATTAGGGTAAGGGTAACGGTTAGGGTTAGGTTTAGGGTTAGGGTTAGAATAAGGGTAAGGGTTAGGGTTATGTTTAGTGTTGGGGTTAATGTTAGTTTTAGGGTAAGGGTATGTGTTAGGTTTTGGGTTAGGGTTAGGGTTCACGGTTAGGGTTAGGTTTAGGGTTAGGGTTAGGGAAAGGGTAAGGAATAGGGGTAGGGATAGGGTTGGGGTTAGGGTTAGATTTGGGTTAGGGTTAGGGTAAGGGTAAGGTTTAGGGTTAGGGTAAGGTTTAGAGTTAGTGTTTTGGTAAGGGTAAGGGTAAGTGTTAGTGTTAGGTTTAGGGTTAGGGTAATGGTTAGGGTTAGGGTTAGGGTTGGGGTTAAGTTTAGGGTTAGGTTTAGGGTAAGGGTAAGGGTTACGGTTAGGGTTAGGGTTAGGGTTAGGTTAAGGGTAAGGGTTAAGTTTAGGGTTAGGTTTAGTGGTTACGGTTAGGGTTAGGGTAAGGGTAAGGGATAGTGTTAGGGAAAGGGTTAGGGTTAGGTTTAGGGTTAGGTTTAGGGTTAGGGTTAGTGTAAGGGTAAGTGTTAGGGTCAGGGTTAGGGTTAAATTTACGATTAGGGTTAGGGTTAGGTTTAGGGTTAGGGTGAAGTTAAGGGTAAGGGTTACGGTTAGGGTTAGGGTAAGGGTTAGGGTTAGGTTTAGGGTTAGGGTTAAAGTTACGGTTAGGGTTAGGGTTAACGTTAGGGTTAACGTTAGGTTTAGGATTAGGGTTAGGGTTAAGGTTAGGGTTAGGGTTAGGATAAGGGTAAGGCTTAGGGTTATATTTAGGTTTATGGTTAGGGTAAGGGTAAGGTTTAGGGTTAGGGTTAGGGTTAGGTTTAGTTTTAGGGTTAGGTTTAGGGTTAGGGTAAGGGTAAGTTTTAGGGTTAAGTTTAGGGTTAGGTTTAGGGTTAGGGTTAGGGTAAGGGTTAGGGTTAGGGTTAGGATTAGGGTTAGGGTTAGGATAAGAGTTAGGGTTAGGGTTACGTTTAAGTTTAGGGTTAGATTTAGGGTAAGGGTAATCGTTATGGTTAGGGTTATGGTTAGGTTTAGTGTTGGGGTTAAGGTTAGGGTTAGGGTAAGTGTTAGGGTTAAAATTAGAGTTACGTTTAATGTTACGTTTAGGGTTACTGTTAGGGTTATGGTTAGGGTTAGGGTTAGGGTTAGGGTTAGGGTTAGGGCTAAGTTGAGGGTAAGGTTTAGCGTTAGGGTTAGTGTTAGGGTTAGGGTAAGGGTTAGGCTTAGGGGTTAGGGTTAGGATTAGGGTAAGTATTAGGGTTAGTATTAGGGTTAGGGTTAGGGTAAGGGTTAGGGTTCGATTTAGGGTTAGGGTAAGGGTTAGGGTTAGGTTTAGGGTTAGGGTTAAGGTAAGGGTAAGGGTAAGTGTTAGTGTTAAGGTTAGGGTTAGGGTAATGGTTAGGATTAGGATTAGGGTTGGTGTTAAGGTTAGGGTTAGGGTTAGGGTAAGGGTAAGGATTAGGGTTAGGGTTGGGGTTAGGCTAAGGTTAAGGGTTAGGGTGAGGGTTAGGTTTAGTGGTTACGGTTAGGGTTAGGTTTAGGGTTATGGTTAGGGTAAGGGTAAGGGAAATGTTTAGGGATAGGGTTAGGTTTAGTGTTAGAGTTAGGGTAAGGGAAAATTTTATGGTTAGGGTGAGGGTTGCGTTTAGTGTTGGGGTTAAGGTTAGTGTTAGGGTAAGTGTTAGGGTTAGAATTATGGTTAGGTTTAATGTTAGGTTTAGGGTTACGGTTAGGGTTATGGTTAGGGTTAGGGTTAGGGTAAGTGTATGTGTTAGGGTTAGGGTTAGGTTAGGGTTAGGGTAAGGGTTAGGGATAGGGGTTAGGGTTCGTGTTAGGGTTAGATTAAGGGTTAGGGTTAGGGTTAGGGTTAGGATAAGGGTTAGGGTTAGGTTTAGGGTAAGGGTAAGTGTTAGTGTTAGGGTTAAAATTAGGTTTAGGGTTAGGGTAAGGGTAAGGGTTAGGGTTCGGTTCATGTTTAGTGTTAGGGTTAGGGTTAGGGGAAGGTTAAGGTTTAGGGTTAGGTTTAGGGTTAGGGTTAGGATAAGGGTAGGGGTTATGTTTAGGGTTAGGGTTAGGGTTAAAGGTAGGGTTAGGGTTAGGGTAAGGGTAAGGTTTAGGGTTAGGTTTAGGGTTAGGGTTAAGGTTAGGGTAAGGGTAAGGGTTAGGGTTAAGGTTAGGGTTAGGTTTAGGGTTAGGGTTAGGTTTAGGGTTAGGGTAAGGGTAAGTGTTAGTGTTAGGGTTAAGGTTAGGGTTAGGGTTAGGGTAAGGGTAAGGGTTAGGGTTCAGGTCATGGTAAGTGTTAGGGTTAGGGTTAGGGGAAGGTTAAGGTTTAGGGTTAGGTTTAGGCTTAGGGTTAGGGTAAGGGTAGGGGTTAGGTTTAGGGTTAGGGTTAGGGTTGAATTTAGGGTTAGGGTTAGGGTAAGGGTAAGGTTTAGGGTTAGGTTTAGGGTTAGGGTTAGGGTAAGGGTAAGGGTAAGGGTTAGGGTTAAGGTTAGGGTTAGGTTTAGGGTTAGGGTTAGGGTTAGGGTTAGGGTAAGGGTAAGGTTTAGGGTTAAGGTTAGGGTTAGGGTTAGGGTAAGGGTAAGGGTAAGGGTTAGGGTTCAGGTCATGGTTAGTGTTAGGGTTAGGGTTAGGGGAAGGTTAAGGTTTAGGGTTAGGTTTAGGGTTAGGGTTAGGGTAAGGGAAGGGGTTAGGTTTAGGGTTAAGGTTATGGTTAAAGTTAGGGTTAGGGTTAGTGTAAGGGTAAGGTTTAGGGTTAGGTTTAGGGTTAGGGTTAGGGTAAGGGTAAGGGTAAGGGTTAGGGTTAAGGTTAGGGTTAGGTTTAGTGTTAGGGTTAGGGTTAGGGTTAGGGTAAGGGTAAGGTTTAGGGTTAAGGTTAGTGTTAGGGTTAGGTTTAGTGTTAGGGTTAGGGTTAGGTTAGGGTTAGGCTAAGGGTAAGGGTTAGGTTTAGGGTTAGGTTTAGGGTTAGGTTAGGGTTAAGCTAAGGGTAAGGGTTAGGTTTACGGTTAGGGTTAGGGTAAGGGTTAGTGTTAGGTTTAGGGTTAGGGTTAGGTTTAGGGTTAGGGTTTGGGTTAGGGTTAGGGTTAGGGTTAGGTTTAGTGTTGTGGTTAATGTTAGGGTTAGGGTAAGGGTATGTGTTAGGGTTAGAGTTAGGGTTATGTGTTAGGGTTAGGGTTAGGTTTAGTGTTAGGCTTAGCATAAGGGTAAGGGATAGTGGTAGGGATAGGGTTGGGGTTAGGGTTAGGTTTAGGGTTAGTGATTACGGTTAGGGTTAGGTTTAAATTTAGGTTTAGGGTAATGGTAAGGGATAGGGTTAGCGATAGGGTTAGGTTTAGTTTTAGGGTTAGGGTTAGGGTAAGGTTAAGGGTTAGGGTTAGGGTTAGTGTTAAAGTTACGTTTATCGTTAGGGTTGGGTTAAGGGTAAGTGTTAGGTTAGGGTTAGGGTAAGTATTAGGTTTAGGGTTAGGTTTAGGTTTAGGGTTAGGGTTAGGGTTAGGGTAAGGGTTAGGGTTAGCGTTAGTGTTAGGTTTATGGTTAGGGTTAGGGTCGCGTTAGGGTCAGGGTAAGGGTTAGGGTTAAGGTTAGGGTTAGGGTTAGGGTAAAGGTAAGGGTTAGGGTTAGGTTTAGGGTAAGGATTAGGGTAAGGGAAAGGGTTAGGTTTAACGTTAGGGTTAGGTTTAGACTTAGGCTTAGGGTTAGGGTTAGGGTTAGGGAAAGGATAAGGGTTAGGGAGAAGGTTAGGGTTAGGGTTAAAGTTAGGGTTAGGGTTAGGGTAAGGGTAAGGGTTAGGGTTAGGTTTAGGGTTAGTGTTAGCGTAAGGGTAAGGGTTAGGTATAGGGTTAGGGTTAGGTTTAGGGTTAGGGTTAGGGTTAGGGTTAGGGTGAGGGTTAGGGTTAGGATTAGGGTTAGGGTTAGGGTAAGGGTTAGGGTTAGGGGTACGTTTAAGTTTAGGGTTAGAGTTATGGTAAGGGTAATTGTTGTGGTTAGGGTTAGGGTTAGATTTAGTGTTGGGGTTAAGGTTAGGATTAGGGTAAGAGTTAGGGTTAGGATTAGGGTTAGGTTTAATGTTAAGTTTAGGGTTTTGGTTAGGGTTATGGTTAGGGTTATGGTTAGGGTAAGGGCATGTGTAAGGGTTAGGGTTAGGTTTAGCGTTAGGGTAAGTGTAAGGGTTAGGTTTAGGGTTAGGGTTATGGTAAGGGTAAGGTTTAGGTTTAGGTTTAGGGTTAGATTTAGGTTAAGGTTTAGGGTTACGTTTAGAGTAAGGGTGAGGTTTAGTGTTAGGGTTAGGGTAAGGCTTAGGGTTAGGGTTAGGGTTGGGATTAGGGTAAGGGTAAGTGTTAGGGTTAGGTTTAGGTTTAGGATAAGGATAAGGCTTTGGGTTAGGGTTAGGGTTAGGTGTTAGGGTTAGGTTAGGGTTAGGGGTTAGGGTTAGAGTTAGGGTTAGAGAAAGATAAGGGTTGGGCTAAGGTTAGGTTTAGGGTTAGGTTTAGGGTTAAGGTTAGGGTTAGGATTAGGGTAAGGGTAAGGGTGAGGGTTAGGTTTAGGGTTAGGGTTAGAATAAGGGTAAGGGTTAGGGTTATGTTTAGTGTTGGGGTTAATGTTAGTTTTAGGGTAAGGGTATGTGTTAGGTTTTGGGTTAGGGTTAGGGTTTACGGTTAGGGTTAGGTTTAGGGTTAGGGTTAGGGAAAGGGTAAGGAATAGGGGTAGGGATAGGGTTCGGATTAGGGTTAGATTTGGGTTAGGGTTAGGGTAAGGGTAAGGTTTAGGGTTAGGGTTAGGATTAGGGTTAAGGTTAGGGTTAGGGTTAGGGTAGGGCTAAGGATTAGGTTAGGGTTAGGGTTAGGATACGGTAAGGTTTAGGGTTATGGTTAGGATTAGGGTTAGGATTAGGGTTAGGGTTTGGGTTAGGGTAAGGGTTAGGGGAAGGGTAAGAGTTAGCTTTAGGTTTAATGTTAGGTTTAGGGTTAGAGTTAGGGTTAGGGAGTAGGGAAAGTGTAAGGGTTAGGGTTAGGGTTAGGGTTAGGGTTACGTTCAAGTTTAGGGTTAGAGTTAGGGTAAGGGTAATTGTTATGGTTAGGGTTAGGGTTAGGTTTAGTGTTGTGGTTAAGGTTAGGATTAGGGTAAGTGTTAGGGTTAGGATTAGGGTTAGGTTTGAGGTAAGGTTTGGAGTTACGGTTTGGGTTATGGTTAGGGTTAGGTTTAAGGTAAGGGTATGTGTTAGGGTTAGGGTTAGGGTTAGGTTAAGGGTAAGGGTTAGGGTTAGGGTTTGGGTTAGGGTTAGGGTTAGGGTAAGGGTTAGGGTTAGGGTTATGTTATGGGTAAGGGTTAGGGTTAGGGTTTGGGTTAGGGTTAGGGTTAGGGTTAGGGTAAGGGTTAGGCTTAGGGGTTAGGGTTAGGGTTAGGGAAAGGGTTAGATTTAGGGTTAGGGTTAGGGTTAGGGTAAGGGTAAGGGTTAGGGTTAGGGTTAGGGTAAGGGTAAGGGTTCGGGTTAGGGTTAGGTTTAGTGGTTTCGGTTAGGGTTATGTTAGGGTTAGGGTTAGGGTTAGGGTTAGGGTAAGGATTAGGGTTAGGGTTAGGGTTAGGTTAGGGTTAGGTTTGGGGTTAGGATTAGGGTTATGGTTAGGGATAAGGTAAGTGTTAGGGTTAGGGTTAGGGGTAGGTTTAGGTTTAGGGTTAGGGTTAGGGTTAGGGTAAGGGTAAGGGTTAGGGTTAAGGTTAGGGTTAGGGTTAGGTTTAGAGCTAGGATAAGGGTAAGTGTTAGGTTTAGGGTTAGGGTTAGGGTAAGGGTAAAGGTTAGGTTTAATGTTAGGATTAGGTTTAGGTTTAGGTTTAGGGTTAGGGTTAGGGTTAGGGAAAGCATAAGGGTTAGGGTTAAGGTTAGGTTTAGGGTTAGGGTTAAGGTTAGGGTTAGGGTTATGGTAATGGTAATGGTAAGGGTTAGGGTTAGGTTTAGGGTTAGGGTTAGGGTAAGGGTAAGGTTTACGGTTAGGGTTAGGGTTAGGGTTAGGTTTAGGGTTAGGGTTAGGGGTAGGGTTAGGGTAAGTGTAAGGTTTAGGGTTAAGGTTAGGGTTATTGTTAGGTTTAGGGTTAGGGTTATGGTTAAGGTTAGGGTAAGGGTTAGGGTTAGGTTTAGGGTTAGGGTAAGGATTAGGGTTAGGGTTAGGGTTACTTTTACGTTTAGGGTTAGAGTTAGGGTAAGGGTAAATTTTATGGTTAGGGTTGCGTTTAGTGTTGGGGTTAAGGTTAGTGTTAGGGTAAGTGTTAGGGTTAGAATTATGGTTAGGTTTAATGTTAGGTTTAGGGTTAGGGTTAGGGTTATGGTTAGTGTTAGGGTTAGGGTAAGTGTATGTGTTAGGGTTAGGGTTAGGTTAGGGTTAGGGTAAGGGTTAGGGATAGGGGTTAGGGTTCGTGTTAGGGTTAGGTTAACGGTTAGGGTTAGGGTTAGGGTTAGGGTTAGGATAAGGGTTAGGGTTAGGGTTAGGGTTAGGGTAAGCGTAAGTGTTAGTGTTAGGGTTAAATTAGGGTTAGGGTTAGGGTAAGGGTAAGGGTTAGGGTTCAGGTTATGGTTAGTGTTAGGGTTAGGATTAGGGGAAGGTTAAGGTTTAGGGTTACGTTTAGGGTTAGGGTTAGGGTAAGGGTAAGGTTTAGGGTTAGGTTTAGGGTTAGTGTTAGGGTTAGGGTAAGGGTAAGGGTTAGGGTTAAGGTTAGGGTTAGGTTTAGGGTTAGGGTTAGGGTTAGGGTTAGGGTAAGGTTAAGTGTTAGTGTTAGGGTTAGGGTTAGGATAAGGTTAAGGGTTTGGTTTAGGGTTAGGGTTAGAGTTAGGTTTAGGGTTAGGGTTAGGGTTAGGGTAAGGGTAAGGTTTAGGGTTAAGGTTAGGGTTAGGGTTAGGTATAGCATTTGTGTAAGGGTTAGGGTTTGGGTTAGGGTTGGGATTAGGGTAAGGGTAAGTGTTAGGGTTAGGTTTAGGTTTAGGATAAGGTTAAGCGTTTGGTTTAGGGTTAGCGTTAGAGTTAGGATAAGGGTTAGGTTTAGGGTTAGGGTTAGGTTTAGGGTTAGTGTTAGGGTTAGAGTTAAGGAAAGGTAAGGGTTAGGGCTAAGGTTAGGTTTAGGATTAGGTTTAGGGTTATGGTTAGGGTTAGGGTTAGGGTATGGTAAGGTTTAGGGTTAGGTTTAGGTTTAGGGTTAGAGTAAGGGTAAGGATTAGGGTTAGGGTTAGAGTTAGGTTTAGGGTTAGGGTTAGGGTTAGGCTACGGGTAAGGTTTAGGGTTAAGGTTAGGGTTAGGGTTAGGTTTAGTGTTAGGGTTAGAGTTAGGTTAGGGTTAGGCTAAGTGTAAGGGTTAGGTTTAGGGTTAGGGTTAGGGTAAGGGTTTGTGTTAGGTTTAGGGTTAGGGTTAGGTTTAGGGTTAGGGTTAGGGTAAGGGTAAGGGTTAGGGTTAGGGTTAGGGTTATGTTTAGTGTTGGGGTTAATGTTAGGGTTAGGGTAAGTGTATGTGTTAGGTTTAGGGTTAGGGTTAGGGGTTACGGTTAGGGTTAGATTTAGGGTTAGGGTTAGGGAAAGCGTAAGGAATAGGGGTAGGGATAGGGTTGGGGTTAGGGTTAGGTTTGGGTTAGGGTTAGGTTAAGGGTAAGGGTAAGGGATAGGTTTAGGGTTAGGATTAGGGTTGAGGTTAGGGTTAGGGTTAGGGTAGGGTTAAGGATTATGTTAGGGTTAGGGTTAGGATAGGGTAAGGGTTAGGTTTAGGGTTAGGTTTAGGGTTAGGATTAGGGTAAGGGTTAGGGTTAGGGTAAGGGTAAGGGTTAGGGTTAATTTTAGGGTTAGGGTTAGGATAAGGGTAAGAGTTAGGTTTAGGGTTAGGGTTAGGTTTAGGGTTAGAGTTACGGTTATTGAGTAGGGAAAGGATAAGGGTTAGGGTTAAGTTTAGGTTTAGGGTTAGGGTTAGGGTTAAGGTAAGGGTTAGGGTTAGGGTAAGGGTAAGGGTTAGGGTTAAGTTTAGTATTAGTGATAGGGTAAGGGTAAGGGTTAGGGTTAGGGTTAGGGTTAGGATTAGAGTTAGGGTTAGGATTAGGGTAAGGGTAAGGTTTAGGTTTAAGGTTAGGGTTAGGGTTAGGTTTAGGGTTAGGGTAAGGTTTGGGTAAGGGTAAGGGTTAGGGTTAGGATTAGGGTTAGGGTTAGGGTAAGGGTGAGGTTTAGGGTTAGGGTTAGGTTTAGGGTTAGGGTTAGGGTAAGTGTAAAGGTTAGGTTTAAAATTAGGAGTAAGGTTATGGTAAGGGTAAGGGTTAGGGTTAGGGTTAGGGTAAGGGTTAGGGTTAGGGTTAGGTTTAGGGTTAGAGTTAATGTTAGGGTTAGGTTAAGGGTAAGGGTTAGAGTTAGGGTAAGGGTTAGGGTTAGGGGTTAGGTTTAGGATTAGGATAAGGGTTAAGGTTAGGGTTAGGGTTAAGGTAAAAGTTAGGGTTAGGTTTAGCGTTAGGGTAAGGGTTATGGTTAGGTTTAGGGTTAGGGTAAGGGTAGGTGTTAGTGTTACGGTTAGCGTAGGATTAGAATAAGGGTTAGGGTTAGGGTTAGGGTTAGGTTTAGGGTTGGGTTAGGTAAGGGTAAGGGATAGGGTTAGGGACAGGGTTAGGGGTAGGCTTAGGTTTATGGTTATGGTTAGGGTAAGGGTAAGGGTTAGGGTAACTTTAGGGTTAAGGTTAAGGTTACGGTTAGGGTTAGGGTAAGGGTAAGGGTTAGGTTAGGGTAAGGGTTAGGGTTAGGGTAAGGGTTCGGGTTAGGGTTAGGTTTAGTGTTGGGGTTAAGGTTAGGGTTAGGGTAAGGTTTAGGGTTAGGGTTAGGGTTACGGTTAGTTTTAGGGTTACGGTTAGGGTTATGGTTAGGTTTAGGGTAAGGGTATGTGTTAAGTTTGGAGTTAGGGTAAGTGTTAGGTTTAGCATTAGGGTAAGGGTAAGGGTTAGGGTAAGGGTTAGGCTTAAGGTAAGGGTAAGGGTTAGGGTTAGGGTTAAGGTTAGGTTTAGGGTAAGGGTTAGGGTTAGGTTTAGGGTACGGGTAAGGTTTAGGGTTAGGCTTAGGGTTAGGGTTAGGGTTAAGGTAAGGGTAAGGGTTAGGTTTAGGGTTAGGTTTAGGTTTAGGGTAAGAGTAAGGGTTATGGATAGCTTTAGGGTTAGGGTAAGGGTTAGGGATAGGGTTAGCATTAGGGTTAGGAAAATGGTAAGGGTTAGGGCAGTGTTAGGGTTAGGGGTTAGGGTTAGGGATAGGGTTAGGGTTAGGGGTTAGGGTTAGGGTTAAGGTTAGGGTAAGGGTTAGCATTGGGGGTTAGGATTAGTGTTAGGGTTAGGTTAAGGGTTATGGTTAGGGTTAGGATAGGTGTTAGGGTTAGGGTTAGGGTTAGGGTTAGGGTAAGTGTAAGGTTTAGGTTAGGGTTAGGGTTAGGGTACAGGTTATTGTTAGGGTTAGGGTTAGGGTTAGGTATCGGTTTAGGGTTAGGGTTAGGGTTAGGGAAAGGATAAGGGTTAGGGTTAAGGTTAGGGTTAGAGCTAGGTTGAGGGTTAAGGTGATGGTTAGGGTTGGGTAAGGGTAAGGGTTAGGGTTAGGGTTAGGGTAAGGGTTAGGTCCATGGTAAGGGTTAGGGTTAGCGTTAGGGTTAGGGTGAGGGTTAGGGTAAGGGTAAGGGTTAGGGTTAAGTTTAGGGTTAGTGTTAGGGTTAGGTTTAGGGTTAGGTTTAGGGTTAGGTTAGGGTTATTGTTAGAGTTAGGTTAGGGTTAGGGTTATGGTAAGGGTTAGGGTTAGGTTTAGGGTTAGGGTTAGGGTTAGGGTTAGGGTAAGGGTTAGGATTAGGGTTAGGGTAAGGTTAAGGGTTAGGTTTACGGTTAGGGTTAGTGTAAGGGTAAGTGTTAGGGTTAGGGTTAGGGTTAGGATAAGGTTTAGGTGTTAGGGTTAGGATTAGGGTAAGGGTTAGCGTTAGTGTTAGGGTTAGAGTTATGGTAAGGCTTAGTGTTAGGGTAAGGTTTAGGTTAAGGGTAAGGGTTATGGTTAGGGTTAGGGTTAGGGTAAGGTTTAGTGTTTGGTTTAGGGTAAGGGTAAGAGTTATGTTTAGGGTTAGGTTAAGGTTTAGTGTTGATGTTAAGGTTAGGGTTAGGGTAAGGGTTAGGGTTAGGGTTAGGGTTAGGTTTAGGGTTAGGGTTATGGTTAGGGTTAAGGTTAGTGTTAGGTTTAGTGTTGGGGTTAACGTTAAGGTTAGGGTAAGGGTATGTGTTACGGTTAGGTTTAGGGTTAGGTTTAGGGTTTGGGTTAGGGTAAGGGTTACGATTAGTGTTAGGGTTAGTTTTAGGGTTGGGGTTAGGGTTAGGTTTAGGGTTAGTGTAAGGGTAAGGGTTAGGGTAGGGTTAGGGTTAGGGTAAGGGTAAGGGTTAGGGTTAGGGTTAGGATGAGGGTTAAGTTTAGGGTTAGGGTTAGTGTTAGGGTTAGGGATTGGGTTAGGTTTAAGGTTAGGGTTAGAGTAAGGTTTAGGATTAGATTTAGGTTAGGGTTAGGGTTAAGGTTAGGGTTAGGGTTAGGGTTAGATTTAGGGTTAGGGATAGGTTAAGGGTAAGGTTTATTTTTATAGTTAGGGTTAGGGTTAGGGAAAGGGTAATGGTTATGGGTTGGGTTAGGGCTAGGGTAAGGATTAGGGTTAGTGTTAGTGTTAGGGTAAGTGTTAGAGTTAGGGTTAGGGTTAGCATTAAGGTTAGTGTTAGTGTTAGGGTAAGGGTTAGGGTTAGGTTTAGGTTTAGGGTTAGGGTTAGGGTTGGGGTTAGGGAAAGGATAAGGGTTAGGGTTAAGGTTAGGTTTAGGTTTAGGTTTAGGGTTAGGGTTAGGGTTAGGCAAAGAATAAGGGTTAGGGTTAAGGTTAGGTTTAGGGCGAGGGTTAGGGTTAAGGTTAGGGTTCAGGTTAGGATAAGGGTTCAGGTTAGTGTTAGGGTTAGGGTTAGGGTAAGGGTTAGGGTTATTGTTAGAGTTAGGGTTAGGAAAAGGGTAAGGGTTAGGGCAGTGTTAGGGTTAGGGGTTAGGGTTAGGGATAGGGTTAGGGTTAGGGGTAAGGGTTAGGGTTAAGGTTAGGGTAAGGGTTAGCATTGGGGGTTAGGGTTAGTGTTAGGGTTAGGTTAAGGGTTAGGATTAGGTTTAGGATAGTTGTTAATGTTAGGGTTAGGGCTAGGGTAAGAGTAAGGTGTAGGTTAGGGTTAGGGTTAAGGTACGGGTTATTGTTAGGGTTAGGGTTAGGGTTAGGTATAGGTTTAGGGTTAGGGTTAGGGTTAGGGAAAAGATAAGGGTTAGGGTTAATGATAGGTTTAGAGCTAGGTTTAGGGTTACGGTGATTGTTAGTGTTGGGTAAGGGTAAGGGTTAGGGTTAGGTTTAGGGTAAGGGTTAGGTCAATGGTAAGGGTTAGGGTTAGCGTTAGGGTTAGGGTTAGGGTTAGGGTAAGGGTAAGGGATAGGGTTAAGTTTAGGGTTAGGGTTAGGGTTAGGTTTAGGGTTAGGTTTATGGTTAGGGTAAGGGTAACGGTTAGAGTTAGGATTAGGGTTAGGGTTATGGTAAGGGTTAGGGTTAGGTTTAGAGTTAGGGTTAGGGTTAGGGTAAGGGTTAGGATTAGGGTTATGGTAAGGTTAAGGGTTAGGTTTACGGTTAGGGTTAGTGTAAGGGTAAGGGTTAGGGTTAGGTTTAGGGTTAGGATAAGGTTTAGGTGTTAGGGTTAGGGTTAGGGTAAGGGTTAGCGTTAGTGTTAGGGTTAGAGTTATGGTAAGGCTTAGTGTTAGGGTAAGGGTTAGGTTAAGGGTAAGGGTTAGAGTTAGGGTTTGGGTAAGTTTTAGTGTTTGGTTTAGGGTAAGGGTAAGAGTTAGGTTTAGGGTTAGGTTAAGGTTTAGTGTTGATGTTAAGGTTAGGGTTAGGGTAAGGGTTAGGGTTAGGGTTAGAGTTAGGTTTAGGGTTAGGGTTAGGGTTAGTGTTAGGTTTAGTGTTGGGGTTAACGTTAAGGTTAGGGTAAGGGTATGTGTTACGGTTGGGTTTAGGGTTAGGTTTAGGGTTTGGGTTATGGTAAGGGTTAGGGTTAGGGTTAGTTTTAGGGTTGGGGTTAGGGTTAGGTTTAGGGTTAGTGTAAGGGTAAGGGTTAGGGTAGGGTTAGGGTTAGGGTAAGGGTAAGGGTTAGGGTTAGGGTTAGGATGAGGGTTAAGTTTAGGGTTAGGGTTAGTGTTAGGGTTAGGGTTTGGGTTAGGTTTAAGGTTAGGGTTAGGGTATGGGTTAGGATTAGATTTAGGTTAGGGTTAGGGTTAAGGTTAGGGTTAGGGTTAGTGTTAGGGTTAGGTTTAGGGTTAGGGATAGTTTAAGGGTAAGGTTAATTTTTACAGTTAGGGTTAGGGTTAGGGAAAGGGTAAGGGTTATGGGTTGGGTTAGGGCTAGTGTAAGGATTAGGGTTAGTGTTAGTGTTAGGGTAAGGGTTAGAGTTAGGGTTAGGGTTAGCATTAAGGTTAGTGTTAGTGTTAGGGTAAGGGTTAGGGTTAGGTTTAGGGTTAGGGTTAGGGTTAGGGTTGGGGTTAGGGAAAGGATAAGGGTTAGGGTTAAGGTTAGGTTTAGGTTTAAGTTTAGGGTTAGGGTTAGTGTTAGGCAAAGAATAAGGGTTAGGGTTAAGGTTAGGTTTAGTGCTAGGGTTAGGGTTAAGGTTAGGGTTCAGGTTAGGATAAGGGTTAGGATTAGGGTTCATGTTAGTGTTAGGGTTAGGGTACGGGTTAGGGTTAGGTTTAGGGTTAGGGTTAGGGTAAGGGTTAGGGTTAGGGTTAGGGATAGGGTTAGGGGTTAGGGTTAGTGTTAGGGGAAGGTTAAGTGTTAGGGTAAGGGTTAGGGTTAGGGCTAGGGATAGGGTTAGGGTATGGGTTAGGGTTAGGGGTTAGGGTTAGTGTTATGGTAAGGATAAGGGTTAGGGTTAAGGTTAGGGTTAGGGTTAGGGTTAAGGTTAGGTTTAGGGTGAGCATAAGGGTAAGGGTTAGGGTTAGGTTATTGTTAGGGTTATGGTAAGGGTAAGGGTTAGAGTTAGGGTTAGGGTTAGGGTTAGCTTTAGGGTAAGGGTAAGGGTTAGGGTTAAGTTTAGGGTTAGGGTTAGGTTTAGGTTTAGTGTTAGGGTTAGGGTAAGGCTAAGGGCTAGGGTTAGAATTAGGGTTAGGGTTAGGGTAATGGTTAGGGTTAAGGTTAGGGTTAGGGTTAGGGTTAGGGTTAGGGTAAGATTGAGGGTAAGGTTTAGATTTAGGGTTAGGGCCAGTTTAGGGTTGGGTTTTAAGGTTAGGTTTAGGGTTAGGGTAAGGGTAAGGGTTAGGATTAGGGTTAGTGTTACGGTAAGGGTTAGGTTTAGGGTTAGGATTAGGGTTATTTTTAGGGTTACGGTTAGAGTTAGGGTTAGGGTTAGGGTAAGGGTATGTGTTAGGGTTAGGGTTAGGGTTAGGCTTAGTGTTAGAGTTAGCGTTAGGGTAAGGGTTAGGGTTAGGGTTAGGGTTAGGATGATGGTTAGCGTAAGGGTTAGGGTTAGGATTAGGGTTAGGTTTAGGGTAAGGGTTAGGGTTAGATTTAGGTTAAGTGTAAGGTTTAGGGTTAGGCTTAGGGTTTGGGTTAGAGTAAGGGTAAGGGTAAGGGTTAGGGTTAGAATTAGGGTTAGGGTTAAGTTTAGGGTTAGGGTAAGTGTAAGCGTTAGGGTTAGGGTTAGAGTAAAGCTAAAGGTTAGGGTTAGGGTTAGGGTTAGGGTAGGTGTTCGGGTAAGGTTAAGTGTTAGGGTTAGGGTTAGGATAAGAGTAAGGGTTAGGGTTAGGGTTAGGGATTAGGGGTAGGGTTAGGGTTAGGCTAAGGGTTAGGGTTTGGGTTAGGGTTAGGGTTAGTGTTAGGTTTAGGGTTAGGGTTAGGGGAAGGGGAAGGGGAAGGGGAAGGGTTAGGGTTAGGTTAAGGGTTAAGGTTAGGGTTAGGGTTAGGTTTAGGGTTACGTTAAGGGTAAGGTTTAGGGTTAGGGATAGGGTAAGGGTTAGGGTTAGGGGTTAGTTTTAGGGTTAGGGTAAGTGTTAGGGTTAGGGTTAGGGTTAGGGTTAGGATAAAGGTTAGGGTTAGGTTTAGGGTTATGGTAAGGTTATGTGTTAGGGTTAGGGTTAGGGTTAGGTTTAGGCTTAGTGTTAGGTTAGCGTTAGGGTAAGGGTAAGGGTTAGGGTAAGGGTTAGGGTTAGGGTTTGGTGTTAGGGTTAAGGCTAGGGGTAGGTTTAGGTTTAAGGTTAGGGTTAGAGTAAAGGTAAATGTTAGGGTTAGGTTTAGGGTTAGGGTTAGTGTTAGGTTAAGGGTTAGGGATAGGGTTAGGGTTAAAGTTAGGGTTAGGGTTAGGGTTACGGTTAGGGTTAGGGTTATGGTAAGGGTAAGGGTTAGGGTTAGGGTTAGTTTTAGGGAAAGGGTAAGGGTTAGGTTTAGGGTAAGGATTGGGTTTAGGGTTTGGGTTAGGGTAAGTGTTAGGGTTACGGTTAGGGTTAGGGTTACGGTTTGGGTTAGGGGTTAGGGATAGTGTTAGGTTTAGTGTTAGGTTTAGGGTAAGGATAAGAGTTAGGTTTACGGTTAGGGTTAGGGTTAGGGTTAGGGTAAGGGTTAGGGTTAGGGAAAGGTTATGGGTTAGGGTTATGGTTAGGGTTAGGGTAAGGATTAGGGTTAGGGTTGGGGTTAGGGTAAGGGGTAGGGTTGGGGTTAGGGTTAGGGTTATTGTTACGGTTAGGGTTAAGGGTTAGGGTTAGTGTTAGGTTTAGGCTTAGGGTCAGGGTAAGGATAAATATTAGGGTTAGAAATAGGTTTAGGGTTCCGGTTAGGTTTAGGGTGAGCATAAGTGTAAGGGTTAGGGTTAGGTTTATTGTTAGGGTTATGGTAAGGGTAAGGGTTAGACTTAGGTTTAGAGTTAGGGTTAGGGTAATGGTTAGGGTTAAGGTTAGGATTAGGTTTAGGGTTAGGGTTAGGGTAAGATTAAGGGTAAGGTTTAGGGTTAGGGTTAGGGTCAATTTTAGGGTTGGGGTTTAAGGTTAGGTTTAGGGTTAGGGTAAGTGTAAGGGTTAGGGTTAGGGTTAGAGTTAGGGTAAGGGTTAGGGTTAGGGTTAGGGTTAGGGTAGGTGTTAGGGTAAGGATAAGTGTTAGGGTTAGGGTTAGGGTTAGGATAAGGGGAAGGGTTAGGTTATGGTTAGAGGTTACGGTTAGGGTTAGGGTTAGGGTAATGGTTAGGGTTAGGGGAAGGGAAAGGGATAGGGTTAGGTTAAGTGTTAAGGTTAGGGTTAGGGTTAGGTTTAGGGTTAGGTTAAGGGTAAGGGTTAGGGTTAGGTTTAGGGTTAGGGTAAGTGTTAGGGTTAGGGGTTAGGTTTAGCGTTAGTGTAAGGGTTAGGGTTAGGGTTAGGGTAAAGGTTAGGGTTAGGTTTAAGGTTAGGGTAAGGGTATGTGTTAGGGTTAGGGTTAGGGTTAGGGTTAGGCTTAGTGTTAGGTTAGCGTTAGGGTAAGGGTTAGGGTTGGGGTAAGAGTTAGGGTTACAGTTAGGGTTTGGTGTTAGGGTTAAGGTTAGGGGTAGGTTTAGGTTTAGGGTTAGGGTTAGAGTCAGGGTAAATGTTAGGGTTAGGGTTAGGTTTAGGGTTAGGTTTAGGGTAAAGTTAAGGGTTAGGGATAGGGTTAGGGTTAAAGTTAGGGTTAGGGTTAGGGATAGGCTTATGGTAAGGTTAAGGGTTAGGGTTAGGGTTAGGGTTATGGAAAGGGTCAGGGTTAGGTTTAGGGTAAGGATTGGGGTTAGGGTAAGGTTAGTGTTACGGTTAGGGTTAGGGTTACGGTTAGGCTTAGGGGTTAGGGTTAGTGTTAGGTTTAGTGTTAGGTTTAGGGTAAGGATAAGTGTTAGTTTTACGGTTAGGGTTAGGGTTAGGGTTAGGGTAAGGGTTAGGGTTAGGGTTAGGGTTATGGAAATTGTAAGTGTTAGGGTTAGGGTTAGGGTTAGGGTAAGTCTTAGGGTAAGGGTTAGAGTTAGGGTTAGGGTTTGGGTGAGGATAAATATTAGGGTTAGGGTTAGGGTTAGAGTTAGGTTTAGAGTTAGGGTTAGGGTAAGTGTAAGGGTTAGGGTTTGGTTTAGGGTTATGGTAAGGGTAAGGGATAGGTTTAGGGTTAGGGTTAGGTATTGGGTTAGGGTTAGGGTAAGTGTAAGGGTTAGGGTTAGGCTTAGGGTTATGGTAAGGGTAAGGGTTTGGGTTAAGGGTTAGGGTTAGTGTTAGGTTTAGGCTTAGGGTCAGGGTAAGGATAAGAGTTAGGGTTAGGGATAGGGTTAGGGTTCCGGTTTGGTTTAGGGTTAGGGTTAGAGTAAGGGTTAGGGTTAGGGTTAATGTTATGGTTAAGGTTAGGGTTAGGGTAAGTGTTAGGGTTAGGGTTAGGCTTAGGGTTAGAGTTAGGGTGAGTGTAAGGGTTACGGTTAAGGTTAGGTTCAGGGCTAGGGTTAGGGTTATGGTAAGTGTAAGATTTAGGGTTAGGTTTAGGGTTATGGTAAGGGTAAGGGTTAGGTTTAGGGTTAGGGTTAGGTTTAGGGTTAGGGTAAGGGTAAGGATAAGGGTTAGGGTTAAGTTTAGGGTTAGGGTTAGGGTTAGGGTTAAGGTTAGGTTTAGGGTGAGCGTAAGGTAAGGGTTAGGGTTAGGTTTAGGGTTAGGGTTAGGTTTAGGTTTAGGGTTAGGGTTAGGGTAAGGGTAAGGGCTAGGGTTAGTGTTATGGTTAAGGTTAGAGTTAGGTTAAGGGTAAGGGTTAGGGTTAGGTTTAGGGTTAGGGTTAGGGTAAGGGTTAGGTTTATGTTTAAGGTTAGGGTTAGGGTTAGGTTTAGGGTAAGGGTAAGGGTTAGGGTTAAGTTTAGGGTTAGGGTTAGGTTTAGGTTTAGGGTTAGGGTTAGGGTAAGGGTAAGGGCTAGGGTTAGTGTTATGGTTAAGTTTAGGGTTAGGTTAAGGGTAAGGGTTAGGGTTAGGTTTAGGTTTAGGGTTAGGGTAAGGGTTAGGGTTAGGGGTTAGGTTTAGGGTTAGGGTAAGGTTTAGGGTTAGGGTTAGGGTTACAGTAAAGTTTAGGGTTAGGTTTAGGGTTAGGGTAAGCATTATGGTTAGGGTTAGGTTTAGGGTTAGGGTTAGGGTAAGTGTTAGTGTTAGGGTTAGTATAGGGTTAGGATAAGGGTTAAGGTTATGTTTAGGGTTAGGTTTAGGGTTGGGTTAGGTAAGGATAAGGGATAGGGCTCTGGACAGGGTTAGGGTTAGAGTTAGGTTTATGGTTATGGTTAGCGTAAGGGTAAGGGTTTGGGTTAGCTTTAGGTTTAAGGTTAAGGTTACGGTTAGGGTTAGGGTAAGGGTAAGGTTAGGTTAGGGTTAGGGTTAGGGTTAGGGTAAGGATTCGGGTTAGGGTCAGGTTTATCGTTGGGGTTAAGTTTAGGGTTAGGGTAAGGTTTAGGGTTAGGGTTAAGGTTATTATTAGGGTTAGTTTTAGGGTTAGGTTAGAGTTAGGGTTAGGGTTAGGGTAAGTGTATGTGTTAAGTTTAGAGTTAGGGTAAGGGTTAGGTTTAGCATTAGGGTAAGGGAAAGGGTTAGGGTAAGGGTTAGGGTTAAGGTAAGGGTAAGGGTTATGGCTAGGTTTAAGGTTAGGTTTAGGGTAAGGGTTAGGGTTAGGTTTAGGTTACTTGTACGGTTTAGGGTTAAGGTAAGGCTTAGGGTTAGGTTTAGGGTTAGGTTTAGGTTTAGGGTAAGGGTAAGGGATAGGGATAGGTTTAGGGTTAGGGTAAGAGTTAGGGTTAGGGTTAGCGTTAGGGTTAGGAAAAGGGTAAGGGTTAGGGCAGTGTTAAGGTTAGGGGTTAGGGTTAGGGATAGGGATAGGGTTAGGGGTTAGGGTTTGGGTTAAGTTTACGGTAAGGGTTAGCATTAGGGGTTAGGGTTAGTGTTAGGGTTAGTTTAAGGGTTAGGGTTAGGGTTAGGGTTAGGGTTAGGATAGGTGTTAGAGTTAGGGTTAGGGTTAGGGTAAGGTTTAGGTTAGGGTTAGGTTTAGGGTATGGGTTAATGTTAGGGTTATGGTTAGGGTTAGGGTTAGGGAAAGGATAAGGGTTAGGGTTAAGGTTAGGTTTAGAGCTAGGTTTAGGGTTAAGGTGATTGTTAGGGTAGGGTAAGGGTAAAGGTTAGGGTAAGAGTTAGGGTTAGGTTTAGGGTTAGGGTTAGGGTTAGGGTTAGGGTAAGGGTAAGGATTAGGGTTAAGTTTGGGGTTAGGGTTAGGGTTAGGGTTAGGTTTAGGGTTAGGATAAGGGTAAGGGTTAGAGTTAGGATTAGGGTTAGGATTATGGTAAGGGTTAGGGTTAGGTTTAGGGTTAGGGTTAGGGTTAGGTTTAGGGTTAGGATTAGGGTTAGGGTAAGGTTAAGGATTAGGTTTACGGTTAGGGTTAGTGTAAGGGTAAGGGTTAGGGTTAGGGTTAGGGTTAGGGTTAGGGTAAGGGTTAGGTGTTAGGGTTAGGGTTAGGTTAAGGGATAGCGTTAGTGTTAGGGTTATAGTTATGGTAAGGCTTAGTGTTAGGGTAAGGGTTAGGTTAAGGTAAGGGTTAGGGTTAGGGTTAGGGTAAGGTTTAGTGTTTGGTTTAGGGTAAGGTTAAGAGTTAGGTTTAGGGTTAGGTTTAGGTTTAGTGTTGATGTTAAGGTTAGGGTTAGGGTAAGGGTTAGGTTTAGGGTTAGGGTTAGGGTTAGGGTTAGTTTTAGGGTTACGGTTAGAGTTAGGGTTAGGGTTAGGGTTAGAGTTAGGGATAGGGTTATGGTAAGGGTAAGGGTTAGGGTTAGGGTTAGGGTTAGGGAAAGGGTAAGGGTTAGGTTTAGGGTAAGGATTGGGGTTAGGGTTTGGGTTAGGGTAAGGGTTAGGGTTACGGTTAGGGTTAGGTTTTCGGTTAGGGATAGGGGTTAGGCTTAGTGTTAGGTTTAGTGTTAGGTTTATGGTAAGGATAAGAGTTAGGTTAACGGTTAGGGTTAGGGTTAGGTTTAGGGTAAGGCTTAGGGTAAGGGTTAGGGTTAGGGAAAGTGTAAGTGTTAGGGTTAGGGTTAGGGTTACGGTTAAGGTTAGGGTAAGTGTTAGGGTTAGGGTTAGGGTTAGGGTTTGGGTGAGGGTAAATATTAGGGTTAGGGTTAGTGTTAGCGTTACGTTTAGAGTTAGGGTTAGGGTAAGTGTAATTGTTAGAGTTAGGGTTAGGGTTATGGTAAGGGTAAGGGATAGGTTTAGGGTTAGGGTTAGGGATAGGGTAAGTGTAAGGGTTAGGGTTAGGCTTAGGGTTATGGTAGGGTTAGGGTTAAGGGTTAGGGTTAGTGTTAGGTTTAGGCTTAGGGTCAGATTAAGGATAAGAGTTCGGGTTAGGGATAGGGTTAGGGTTCCGGTTAGGTTTAGGGTTAGGGTTAGGGTAAGGGTTAGGATTAGGGTTAGTGTTATGGTTAAGGTTAGGGTTAGGGTTAGGGTTAGGGTTAGGGTAAGGGTTAGGGTTAGGGGTTAGGTTTAGGGTTAGTGTAAGGGTTAGGGTTAGGGTTAGGGTAAAGGTTAGGGTTAGGTTTATGGTTAGGGTAAGGGTATGTGTTAGGGTTAGGGTTATGGTTAGGGTTAGGATTAGGGTTAGTTTTGGGGTTAGGGTAAGGGGTAGGGTTGGGGTTAGGGTTATGGTTAGGGTTAGGGTTAGGGTCAGGGTAAGATTAAGGGTAAGGGTAAGGGTTAGGGTTAGGGTTAGGGTTAGGGTAAGATTAAGGGTAAGAGTTAGGGTTAGGTTTAGGGTTAGGTTAAGGGTAAGGGTTAGGGTTAGTATTATGGTTAGGGTTGGGGTTAGGGTAAGGGGTAGGTTTAGGGTTAGTGTAAGGGTTAGGGTTAGGGTTAGGGTAAAGGTTAGGGTTAGGTTTAAGGTTAGGGTAAGGGTATGTGTTAGGGTAAGGGTAAGTGTTAGGGTTAAGTTTAGGGTTAGGGTTAGGTTTAGGTTAAGGGTAAGGGTAAGGGTTAGGGTTAGGGTTAGGGTTAGGGTAAGGGTTAGGGTTAGGGGTTAGGGTTAGGGTTAGGGTAATGGTTAGGTTTAGGGTGAGCATAAGGGTAAGGGTTAGGGTTAGGTTATTGTTAGGGTTATGGTAAGGGTAAGGGTTAGAGTTAGGGTTAGGGTTAGGGTTAGCTTTAGGGTAAGGGTAAGGGTTAGGGTTAAGTTTAGGGTTAGGGTTAGGTTTAGGTTTAGTGTTAGGGTTAGGGTAAGGCTAAGGGCTAGGGTTAGAATTAGGGTTAGGGTTAGGGTAATGGTTAGGGTTAAGGTTAGGGTTAGGGTTAGGGTTAGGGTTAGGGTAAGATTGAGGGTAAGGTTTAGATTTAGGGTTAGGGCCAGTTTAGGGTTGGGTTTTAAGGTTAGGTTTAGGGTTAGGGTAAGGGTAAGGGTTAGGATTAGGGTTAGTGTTACGGTAAGGGTTAGGTTTAGGGTTAGGATTAGGGTTATTTTTAGGGTTACGGTTAGAGTTAGGGTTAGGGTTAGGGTAAGGGTATGTGTTAGGGTTAGGGTTAGGGTTAGGCTTAGTGTTAGAGTTAGCGTTAGGGTAAGGGTTAGGGTTAGGGTTAGGGTTAGGATGATGGTTAGCGTAAGGGTTAGGGTTAGGATTAGGGTTAGGTTTAGGGTAAGGGTTAGGGTTAGATTTAGGTTAAGTGTAAGGTTTAGGGTTAGGCTTAGGGTTTGGGTTAGAGTAAGGGTAAGGGTAAGGGTTAGGGTTAGAATTAGGGTTAGGGTTAAGTTTAGGGTTAGGGTAAGTGTAAGCGTTAGGGTTAGGGTTAGAGTAAAGCTAAAGGTTAGGGTTAGGGTTAGGGTTAGGGTAGGTGTTCGGGTAAGGTTAAGTGTTAGGGTTAGGGTTAGGATAAGAGTAAGGGTTAGGGTTAGGGTTAGGGATTAGGGGTAGGGTTAGGGTTAGGCTAAGGGTTAGGGTTTGGGTTAGGGTTAGGGTTAGTGTTAGGTTTAGGGTTAGGGTTAGGGGAAGGGGAAGGGGAAGGGGAAGGGTTAGGGTTAGGTTAAGGGTTAAGGTTAGGGTTAGGGTTAGGTTTAGGGTTACGTTAAGGGTAAGGTTTAGGGTTAGGGATAGGGTAAGGGTTAGGGTTAGGGGTTAGTTTTAGGGTTAGGGTAAGTGTTAGGGTTAGGGTTAGGGTTAGGGTTAGGATAAAGGTTAGGGTTAGGTTTAGGGTTATGGTAAGGTTATGTGTTAGGGTTAGGGTTAGGGTTAGGTTTAGGCTTAGTGTTAGGTTAGCGTTAGGGTAAGGGTAAGGGTTAGGGTAAGGGTTAGGGTTAGGGTTTGGTGTTAGGGTTAAGGCTAGGGGTAGGTTTAGGTTTAAGGTTAGGGTTAGAGTAAAGGTAAATGTTAGGGTTAGGTTTAGGGTTAGGGTTAGTGTTAGGTTAAGGGTTAGGGATAGGGTTAGGGTTAAAGTTAGGGTTAGGGTTAGGGTTACGGTTAGGGTTAGGGTTATGGTAAGGGTAAGGGTTAGGGTTAGGGTTAGTTTTAGGGAAAGGGTAAGGGTTAGGTTTAGGGTAAGGATTGGGTTTAGGGTTTGGGTTAGGGTAAGTGTTAGGGTTACGGTTAGGGTTAGGGTTACGGTTTGGGTTAGGGGTTAGGGATAGTGTTAGGTTTAGTGTTAGGTTTAGGGTAAGGATAAGAGTTAGGTTTACGGTTAGGGTTAGGGTTAGGGTTAGGGTAAGGGTTAGGGTTAGGGAAAGGTTATGGGTTAGGGTTATGGTTAGGGTTAGGGTAAGGATTAGGGTTAGGGTTGGGGTTAGGGTAAGGGGTAGGGTTGGGGTTAGGGTTAGGGTTATTGTTACGGTTAGGGTTAAGGGTTAGGGTTAGTGTTAGGTTTAGGCTTAGGGTCAGGGTAAGGATAAATATTAGGGTTAGAAATAGGTTTAGGGTTCCGGTTAGGTTTAGGGTGAGCATAAGTGTAAGGGTTAGGGTTAGGTTTATTGTTAGGGTTATGGTAAGGGTAAGGGTTAGACTTAGGTTTAGAGTTAGGGTTAGGGTAATGGTTAGGGTTAAGGTTAGGATTAGGTTTAGGGTTAGGGTTAGGGTAAGATTAAGGGTAAGGTTTAGGGTTAGGGTTAGGGTCAATTTTAGGGTTGGGGTTTAAGGTTAGGTTTAGGGTTAGGGTAAGTGTAAGGGTTAGGGTTAGGGTTAGAGTTAGGGTAAGGGTTAGGGTTAGGGTTAGGGTTAGGGTAGGTGTTAGGGTAAGGATAAGTGTTAGGGTTAGGGTTAGGGTTAGGATAAGGGGAAGGGTTAGGTTATGGTTAGAGGTTACGGTTAGGGTTAGGGTTAGGGTAATGGTTAGGGTTAGGGGAAGGGAAAGGGATAGGGTTAGGTTAAGTGTTAAGGTTAGGGTTAGGGTTAGGTTTAGGGTTAGGTTAAGGGTAAGGGTTAGGGTTAGGTTTAGGGTTAGGGTAAGTGTTAGGGTTAGGGGTTAGGTTTAGCGTTAGTGTAAGGGTTAGGGTTAGGGTTAGGGTAAAGGTTAGGGTTAGGTTTAAGGTTAGGGTAAGGGTATGTGTTAGGGTTAGGGTTAGGGTTAGGGTTAGGCTTAGTGTTAGGTTAGCGTTAGGGTAAGGGTTAGGGTTGGGGTAAGAGTTAGGGTTACAGTTAGGGTTTGGTGTTAGGGTTAAGGTTAGGGGTAGGTTTAGGTTTAGGGTTAGGGTTAGAGTCAGGGTAAATGTTAGGGTTAGGGTTAGGTTTAGGGTTAGGTTTAGGGTAAAGTTAAGGGTTAGGGATAGGGTTAGGGTTAAAGTTAGGGTTAGGGTTAGGGATAGGCTTATGGTAAGGTTAAGGGTTAGGGTTAGGGTTAGGGTTATGGAAAGGGTCAGGGTTAGGTTTAGGGTAAGGATTGGGGTTAGGGTTTGGGTTAGGGTAAGGTTAGTGTTACGGTTAGGGTTAGGGTTACGGTTAGGCTTAGGGGTTAGGGTTAGTGTTAGGTTTAGTGTTAGGTTTAGGGTAAGGATAAGTGTTAGTTTTACGGTTAGGGTTAGGGTTAGGGTTAGGGTAAGGGTTAGGGTTAGGGTTAGGGTTATGGAAATTGTAAGTGTTAGGGTTAGGGTTAGGGTTAGGGTAAGTCTTAGGGTAAGGGTTAGAGTTAGGGTTAGGGTTTGGGTGAGGATAAATATTAGGGTTAGGGTTAGGGTTAGAGTTAGGTTTAGAGTTAGGGTTAGGGTAAGTGTAAGGGTTAGGGTTTGGTTTAGGGTTATGGTAAGGGTAAGGGATAGGTTTAGGGTTAGGGTTAGGTATTGGGTTAGGGTTAGGGTAAGTGTAAGGGTTAGGGTTAGGCTTAGGGTTATGGTAAGGGTAAGGGTTTGGGTTAAGGGTTAGGGTTAGTGTTAGGTTTAGGCTTAGGGTCAGGGTAAGGATAAGAGTTAGGGTTAGGGATAGGGTTAGGGTTCCGGTTTGGTTTAGGGTTAGGGTTAGAGTAAGGGTTAGGGTTAGGGTTAATGTTATGGTTAAGGTTAGGGTTAGGGTAAGTGTTAGGGTTAGGGTTAGGCTTAGGGTTAGAGTTAGGGTGAGTGTAAGGGTTACGGTTAAGGTTAGGTTCAGGGCTAGGGTTAGGGTTATGGTAAGTGTAAGATTTAGGGTTAGGTTTAGGGTTATGGTAAGGGTAAGGGTTAGGTTTAGGGTTAGGGTTAGGTTTAGGGTTAGGGTAAGGGTAAGGATAAGGGTTAGGGTTAAGTTTAGGGTTAGGGTTAGGGTTAGGGTTAAGGTTAGGTTTAGGGTGAGCGTAAGGTAAGGGTTAGGGTTAGGTTTAGGGTTAGGGTTAGGTTTAGGTTTAGGGTTAGGGTTAGGGTAAGGGTAAGGGCTAGGGTTAGTGTTATGGTTAAGGTTAGAGTTAGGTTAAGGGTAAGGGTTAGGGTTAGGTTTAGGGTTAGGGTTAGGGTAAGGGTTAGGTTTATGTTTAAGGTTAGGGTTAGGGTTAGGTTTAGGGTAAGGGTAAGGGTTAGGGTTAAGTTTAGGGTTAGGGTTAGGTTTAGGTTTAGGGTTAGGGTTAGGGTAAGGGTAAGGGCTAGGGTTAGTGTTATGGTTAAGTTTAGGGTTAGGTTAAGGGTAAGGGTTAGGGTTAGGTTTAGGTTTAGGGTTAGGGTAAGGGTTAGGGTTAGGGGTTAGGTTTAGGGTTAGGGTAAGGTTTAGGGTTAGGGTTAGGGTTACAGTAAAGTTTAGGGTTAGGTTTAGGGTTAGGGTAAGCATTATGGTTAGGGTTAGGTTTAGGGTTAGGGTTAGGGTAAGTGTTAGTGTTAGGGTTAGTATAGGGTTAGGATAAGGGTTAAGGTTATGTTTAGGGTTAGGTTTAGGGTTGGGTTAGGTAAGGATAAGGGATAGGGCTCTGGACAGGGTTAGGGTTAGAGTTAGGTTTATGGTTATGGTTAGCGTAAGGGTAAGGGTTTGGGTTAGCTTTAGGTTTAAGGTTAAGGTTACGGTTAGGGTTAGGGTAAGGGTAAGGTTAGGTTAGGGTTAGGGTTAGGGTTAGGGTAAGGATTCGGGTTAGGGTCAGGTTTATCGTTGGGGTTAAGTTTAGGGTTAGGGTAAGGTTTAGGGTTAGGGTTAAGGTTATTATTAGGGTTAGTTTTAGGGTTAGGTTAGAGTTAGGGTTAGGGTTAGGGTAAGTGTATGTGTTAAGTTTAGAGTTAGGGTAAGGGTTAGGTTTAGCATTAGGGTAAGGGAAAGGGTTAGGGTAAGGGTTAGGGTTAAGGTAAGGGTAAGGGTTATGGCTAGGTTTAAGGTTAGGTTTAGGGTAAGGGTTAGGGTTAGGTTTAGGTTACTTGTACGGTTTAGGGTTAAGGTAAGGCTTAGGGTTAGGTTTAGGGTTAGGTTTAGGTTTAGGGTAAGGGTAAGGGATAGGGATAGGTTTAGGGTTAGGGTAAGAGTTAGGGTTAGGGTTAGCGTTAGGGTTAGGAAAAGGGTAAGGGTTAGGGCAGTGTTAAGGTTAGGGGTTAGGGTTAGGGATAGGGATAGGGTTAGGGGTTAGGGTTTGGGTTAAGTTTACGGTAAGGGTTAGCATTAGGGGTTAGGGTTAGTGTTAGGGTTAGTTTAAGGGTTAGGGTTAGGGTTAGGGTTAGGGTTAGGATAGGTGTTAGAGTTAGGGTTAGGGTTAGGGTAAGGTTTAGGTTAGGGTTAGGTTTAGGGTATGGGTTAATGTTAGGGTTATGGTTAGGGTTAGGGTTAGGGAAAGGATAAGGGTTAGGGTTAAGGTTAGGTTTAGAGCTAGGTTTAGGGTTAAGGTGATTGTTAGGGTAGGGTAAGGGTAAAGGTTAGGGTAAGAGTTAGGGTTAGGTTTAGGGTTAGGGTTAGGGTTAGGGTTAGGGTAAGGGTAAGGATTAGGGTTAAGTTTGGGGTTAGGGTTAGGGTTAGGGTTAGGTTTAGGGTTAGGATAAGGGTAAGGGTTAGAGTTAGGATTAGGGTTAGGATTATGGTAAGGGTTAGGGTTAGGTTTAGGGTTAGGGTTAGGGTTAGGTTTAGGGTTAGGATTAGGGTTAGGGTAAGGTTAAGGATTAGGTTTACGGTTAGGGTTAGTGTAAGGGTAAGGGTTAGGGTTAGGGTTAGGGTTAGGGTTAGGGTAAGGGTTAGGTGTTAGGGTTAGGGTTAGGTTAAGGGATAGCGTTAGTGTTAGGGTTATAGTTATGGTAAGGCTTAGTGTTAGGGTAAGGGTTAGGTTAAGGTAAGGGTTAGGGTTAGGGTTAGGGTAAGGTTTAGTGTTTGGTTTAGGGTAAGGTTAAGAGTTAGGTTTAGGGTTAGGTTTAGGTTTAGTGTTGATGTTAAGGTTAGGGTTAGGGTAAGGGTTAGGTTTAGGGTTAGGGTTAGGGTTAGGGTTAGTTTTAGGGTTACGGTTAGAGTTAGGGTTAGGGTTAGGGTTAGAGTTAGGGATAGGGTTATGGTAAGGGTAAGGGTTAGGGTTAGGGTTAGGGTTAGGGAAAGGGTAAGGGTTAGGTTTAGGGTAAGGATTGGGGTTAGGGTTTGGGTTAGGGTAAGGGTTAGGGTTACGGTTAGGGTTAGGTTTTCGGTTAGGGATAGGGGTTAGGCTTAGTGTTAGGTTTAGTGTTAGGTTTATGGTAAGGATAAGAGTTAGGTTAACGGTTAGGGTTAGGGTTAGGTTTAGGGTAAGGCTTAGGGTAAGGGTTAGGGTTAGGGAAAGTGTAAGTGTTAGGGTTAGGGTTAGGGTTACGGTTAAGGTTAGGGTAAGTGTTAGGGTTAGGGTTAGGGTTAGGGTTTGGGTGAGGGTAAATATTAGGGTTAGGGTTAGTGTTAGCGTTACGTTTAGAGTTAGGGTTAGGGTAAGTGTAATTGTTAGAGTTAGGGTTAGGGTTATGGTAAGGGTAAGGGATAGGTTTAGGGTTAGGGTTAGGGATAGGGTAAGTGTAAGGGTTAGGGTTAGGCTTAGGGTTATGGTAGGGTTAGGGTTAAGGGTTAGGGTTAGTGTTAGGTTTAGGCTTAGGGTCAGATTAAGGATAAGAGTTCGGGTTAGGGATAGGGTTAGGGTTCCGGTTAGGTTTAGGGTTAGGGTTAGGGTAAGGGTTAGGATTAGGGTTAGTGTTATGGTTAAGGTTAGGGTTAGGGTTAGGGTTAGGGTTAGGGTAAGGGTTAGGGTTAGGGGTTAGGTTTAGGGTTAGTGTAAGGGTTAGGGTTAGGGTTAGGGTAAAGGTTAGGGTTAGGTTTATGGTTAGGGTAAGGGTATGTGTTAGGGTTAGGGTTATGGTTAGGGTTAGGATTAGGGTTAGTTTTGGGGTTAGGGTAAGGGGTAGGGTTGGGGTTAGGGTTATGGTTAGGGTTAGGGTTAGGGTCAGGGTAAGATTAAGGGTAAGGGTAAGGGTTAGGGTTAGGGTTAGGGTTAGGGTAAGATTAAGGGTAAGAGTTAGGGTTAGGTTTAGGGTTAGGTTAAGGGTAAGGGTTAGGGTTAGTATTATGGTTAGGGTTGGGGTTAGGGTAAGGGGTAGGTTTAGGGTTAGTGTAAGGGTTAGGGTTAGGGTTAGGGTAAAGGTTAGGGTTAGGTTTAAGGTTAGGGTAAGGGTATGTGTTAGGGTAAGGGTAAGTGTTAGGGTTAAGTTTAGGGTTAGGGTTAGGTTTAGGTTAAGGGTAAGGGTAAGGGTTAGGGTTAGGGTTAGGGTTAGGGTAAGGGTTAGGGTTAGGGGTTAGGGTTAGGGTTAGGGTAATGGTTAGGTTTAGGGTGAGCATAAGGGTAAGGGTTAGGGTTAGGTTATTGTTAGGGTTATGGTAAGGGTAAGGGTTAGAGTTAGGGTTAGGGTTAGGGTTAGCTTTAGGGTAAGGGTAAGGGTTAGGGTTAAGTTTAGGGTTAGGGTTAGGTTTAGGTTTAGTGTTAGGGTTAGGGTAAGGCTAAGGGCTAGGGTTAGAATTAGGGTTAGGGTTAGGGTAATGGTTAGGGTTAAGGTTAGGGTTAGGGTTAGGGTTAGGGTTAGGGTAAGATTGAGGGTAAGGTTTAGATTTAGGGTTAGGGCCAGTTTAGGGTTGGGTTTTAAGGTTAGGTTTAGGGTTAGGGTAAGGGTAAGGGTTAGGATTAGGGTTAGTGTTACGGTAAGGGTTAGGTTTAGGGTTAGGATTAGGGTTATTTTTAGGGTTACGGTTAGAGTTAGGGTTAGGGTTAGGGTAAGGGTATGTGTTAGGGTTAGGGTTAGGGTTAGGCTTAGTGTTAGAGTTAGCGTTAGGGTAAGGGTTAGGGTTAGGGTTAGGGTTAGGATGATGGTTAGCGTAAGGGTTAGGGTTAGGATTAGGGTTAGGTTTAGGGTAAGGGTTAGGGTTAGATTTAGGTTAAGTGTAAGGTTTAGGGTTAGGCTTAGGGTTTGGGTTAGAGTAAGGGTAAGGGTAAGGGTTAGGGTTAGAATTAGGGTTAGGGTTAAGTTTAGGGTTAGGGTAAGTGTAAGCGTTAGGGTTAGGGTTAGAGTAAAGCTAAAGGTTAGGGTTAGGGTTAGGGTTAGGGTAGGTGTTCGGGTAAGGTTAAGTGTTAGGGTTAGGGTTAGGATAAGAGTAAGGGTTAGGGTTAGGGTTAGGGATTAGGGGTAGGGTTAGGGTTAGGCTAAGGGTTAGGGTTTGGGTTAGGGTTAGGGTTAGTGTTAGGTTTAGGGTTAGGGTTAGGGGAAGGGGAAGGGGAAGGGGAAGGGTTAGGGTTAGGTTAAGGGTTAAGGTTAGGGTTAGGGTTAGGTTTAGGGTTACGTTAAGGGTAAGGTTTAGGGTTAGGGATAGGGTAAGGGTTAGGGTTAGGGGTTAGTTTTAGGGTTAGGGTAAGTGTTAGGGTTAGGGTTAGGGTTAGGGTTAGGATAAAGGTTAGGGTTAGGTTTAGGGTTATGGTAAGGTTATGTGTTAGGGTTAGGGTTAGGGTTAGGTTTAGGCTTAGTGTTAGGTTAGCGTTAGGGTAAGGGTAAGGGTTAGGGTAAGGGTTAGGGTTAGGGTTTGGTGTTAGGGTTAAGGCTAGGGGTAGGTTTAGGTTTAAGGTTAGGGTTAGAGTAAAGGTAAATGTTAGGGTTAGGTTTAGGGTTAGGGTTAGTGTTAGGTTAAGGGTTAGGGATAGGGTTAGGGTTAAAGTTAGGGTTAGGGTTAGGGTTACGGTTAGGGTTAGGGTTATGGTAAGGGTAAGGGTTAGGGTTAGGGTTAGTTTTAGGGAAAGGGTAAGGGTTAGGTTTAGGGTAAGGATTGGGTTTAGGGTTTGGGTTAGGGTAAGTGTTAGGGTTACGGTTAGGGTTAGGGTTACGGTTTGGGTTAGGGGTTAGGGATAGTGTTAGGTTTAGTGTTAGGTTTAGGGTAAGGATAAGAGTTAGGTTTACGGTTAGGGTTAGGGTTAGGGTTAGGGTAAGGGTTAGGGTTAGGGAAAGGTTATGGGTTAGGGTTATGGTTAGGGTTAGGGTAAGGATTAGGGTTAGGGTTGGGGTTAGGGTAAGGGGTAGGGTTGGGGTTAGGGTTAGGGTTATTGTTACGGTTAGGGTTAAGGGTTAGGGTTAGTGTTAGGTTTAGGCTTAGGGTCAGGGTAAGGATAAATATTAGGGTTAGAAATAGGTTTAGGGTTCCGGTTAGGTTTAGGGTGAGCATAAGTGTAAGGGTTAGGGTTAGGTTTATTGTTAGGGTTATGGTAAGGGTAAGGGTTAGACTTAGGTTTAGAGTTAGGGTTAGGGTAATGGTTAGGGTTAAGGTTAGGATTAGGTTTAGGGTTAGGGTTAGGGTAAGATTAAGGGTAAGGTTTAGGGTTAGGGTTAGGGTCAATTTTAGGGTTGGGGTTTAAGGTTAGGTTTAGGGTTAGGGTAAGTGTAAGGGTTAGGGTTAGGGTTAGAGTTAGGGTAAGGGTTAGGGTTAGGGTTAGGGTTAGGGTAGGTGTTAGGGTAAGGATAAGTGTTAGGGTTAGGGTTAGGGTTAGGATAAGGGGAAGGGTTAGGTTATGGTTAGAGGTTACGGTTAGGGTTAGGGTTAGGGTAATGGTTAGGGTTAGGGGAAGGGAAAGGGATAGGGTTAGGTTAAGTGTTAAGGTTAGGGTTAGGGTTAGGTTTAGGGTTAGGTTAAGGGTAAGGGTTAGGGTTAGGTTTAGGGTTAGGGTAAGTGTTAGGGTTAGGGGTTAGGTTTAGCGTTAGTGTAAGGGTTAGGGTTAGGGTTAGGGTAAAGGTTAGGGTTAGGTTTAAGGTTAGGGTAAGGGTATGTGTTAGGGTTAGGGTTAGGGTTAGGGTTAGGCTTAGTGTTAGGTTAGCGTTAGGGTAAGGGTTAGGGTTGGGGTAAGAGTTAGGGTTACAGTTAGGGTTTGGTGTTAGGGTTAAGGTTAGGGGTAGGTTTAGGTTTAGGGTTAGGGTTAGAGTCAGGGTAAATGTTAGGGTTAGGGTTAGGTTTAGGGTTAGGTTTAGGGTAAAGTTAAGGGTTAGGGATAGGGTTAGGGTTAAAGTTAGGGTTAGGGTTAGGGATAGGCTTATGGTAAGGTTAAGGGTTAGGGTTAGGGTTAGGGTTATGGAAAGGGTCAGGGTTAGGTTTAGGGTAAGGATTGGGGTTAGGGTTTGGGTTAGGGTAAGGTTAGTGTTACGGTTAGGGTTAGGGTTACGGTTAGGCTTAGGGGTTAGGGTTAGTGTTAGGTTTAGTGTTAGGTTTAGGGTAAGGATAAGTGTTAGTTTTACGGTTAGGGTTAGGGTTAGGGTTAGGGTAAGGGTTAGGGTTAGGGTTAGGGTTATGGAAATTGTAAGTGTTAGGGTTAGGGTTAGGGTTAGGGTAAGTCTTAGGGTAAGGGTTAGAGTTAGGGTTAGGGTTTGGGTGAGGATAAATATTAGGGTTAGGGTTAGGGTTAGAGTTAGGTTTAGAGTTAGGGTTAGGGTAAGTGTAAGGGTTAGGGTTTGGTTTAGGGTTATGGTAAGGGTAAGGGATAGGTTTAGGGTTAGGGTTAGGTATTGGGTTAGGGTTAGGGTAAGTGTAAGGGTTAGGGTTAGGCTTAGGGTTATGGTAAGGGTAAGGGTTTGGGTTAAGGGTTAGGGTTAGTGTTAGGTTTAGGCTTAGGGTCAGGGTAAGGATAAGAGTTAGGGTTAGGGATAGGGTTAGGGTTCCGGTTTGGTTTAGGGTTAGGGTTAGAGTAAGGGTTAGGGTTAGGGTTAATGTTATGGTTAAGGTTAGGGTTAGGGTAAGTGTTAGGGTTAGGGTTAGGCTTAGGGTTAGAGTTAGGGTGAGTGTAAGGGTTACGGTTAAGGTTAGGTTCAGGGCTAGGGTTAGGGTTATGGTAAGTGTAAGATTTAGGGTTAGGTTTAGGGTTATGGTAAGGGTAAGGGTTAGGTTTAGGGTTAGGGTTAGGTTTAGGGTTAGGGTAAGGGTAAGGATAAGGGTTAGGGTTAAGTTTAGGGTTAGGGTTAGGGTTAGGGTTAAGGTTAGGTTTAGGGTGAGCGTAAGGTAAGGGTTAGGGTTAGGTTTAGGGTTAGGGTTAGGTTTAGGTTTAGGGTTAGGGTTAGGGTAAGGGTAAGGGCTAGGGTTAGTGTTATGGTTAAGGTTAGAGTTAGGTTAAGGGTAAGGGTTAGGGTTAGGTTTAGGGTTAGGGTTAGGGTAAGGGTTAGGTTTATGTTTAAGGTTAGGGTTAGGGTTAGGTTTAGGGTAAGGGTAAGGGTTAGGGTTAAGTTTAGGGTTAGGGTTAGGTTTAGGTTTAGGGTTAGGGTTAGGGTAAGGGTAAGGGCTAGGGTTAGTGTTATGGTTAAGTTTAGGGTTAGGTTAAGGGTAAGGGTTAGGGTTAGGTTTAGGTTTAGGGTTAGGGTAAGGGTTAGGGTTAGGGGTTAGGTTTAGGGTTAGGGTAAGGTTTAGGGTTAGGGTTAGGGTTACAGTAAAGTTTAGGGTTAGGTTTAGGGTTAGGGTAAGCATTATGGTTAGGGTTAGGTTTAGGGTTAGGGTTAGGGTAAGTGTTAGTGTTAGGGTTAGTATAGGGTTAGGATAAGGGTTAAGGTTATGTTTAGGGTTAGGTTTAGGGTTGGGTTAGGTAAGGATAAGGGATAGGGCTCTGGACAGGGTTAGGGTTAGAGTTAGGTTTATGGTTATGGTTA